>JANRGW010054100.1:0-15489 GCA_024733675.1 Psilopsiagon aymara | reverse complement strand
ATTGGATATGAGGAAGAAATTCTTTACTGTTAGGGTGGTGAGGCACTGGAATGGGTTGCCCAGGGAAGTTGTGAATGTTCCATTGCTCATGATGTTCAATACCAGGCTGGACAGAGCTTTGCGTAGCATGGTTTAGTGTGAGGTGTCCCTGCTCATGGCAGGAGAGTTGGATCTAGATGATCTTAAGGTCCTTTTCAACCGTATTCTATGGTTTTATGATTCTATGATTCTATGACTTAATCAGACTAAATCCACCCTCTAAAGTCATAGAGATGTAAAACTCATTTAGAATTTAGCAGAGATGTCTGAGCAAGCAGCCCAAACTGAAGAGCTGTATTATGAGACACAGTTGCAAACATTTTCAAGTTGAGGTTAGGCTTTTAAGGCTTAAGAAGAAAGTCCTGTGAAATGCACCTGAGTTGAGTAGTTGCAAGGATGCACAAAGACAATGGATGTGCTAATCACAAAAATTTACAAATGGTGTAGTGGGACTTTCCAGCAGAATAAAAAAATACATATATATTTGAGAAGACATTTAAACAATGAAACTCTATCAACATAATAATCTAGGAATTGCAATAGTAGTGACAGAAATTGCAATAGAAGTGACAAAACTAAGAGACCTTTAAACAGCACTGTCTAATCGAATGACGAATGAAAGAGTAACCTGCAAGCCATGAGCAGACTTATCAGATGTGTGGTTGTGTGTTCAGAATGGTTTGGAAATACTAGTCACGGGCAGATTTAATAACAACATATCCACATGTATAACAGCATTCATTTGTCAATAAAGCACTTATATCCAAAAGGAGCAAAAGAATTTAAACACAGTTTCCTGCTCTTCAAGCTGACTCAACTGATTTAGGTGGGTTTTTGGTACGTAAATTGGGTGATGTAACAAGTGTTATTACAGTGCCACCTAGCGCGAATGAACCCGTCGACCGACACTCGCAGACGGGAAATCCCTGCAGCCCGCACCACCCACCGCCTCTGCCCCTCCAGGGGGGCCATGGTAGCCAGAGAGGCCATCCTGCTTCCAGCAGGGAGACAGGGCATCTCGGACGGCAATCAGAAAAATATTTCCGTCCTTGTTTTGGGGGGAATGGTTGCTCTGAGTGTCAGTGCCATGCATATAGCATTTCTAAGTATATGGATTGTGTGCCGGGCCACTTTCCTCCATCAGTCACTTCTCCTCAGTTATTGAATTAAGAAGACCTTTGTGCTGACGAAGAGAACATGCTCTGAACATGAGAAAACACAACTTATTTGCTTGAACAAGAAAAGGCAATGATCAGCTTAATGAGTAATAGTCTGTGAAATGCTGACAATTCCCAATCTGTACAAAACAGTACTGAATCTCTGGCCAACTTTGCACCTGCAACTGCTCACAGATACAGGAAGCCCATTTCTCTCATGAGACTTTAATAGTATTGTCAGGGTGGTCAATGCATCAGCTAACAAGCTAAGAAGAAAATTAAGAGGAGCGGTTAACTGTGAACGTTACAAATTCTTTGAGGAAGAGATGCAAATTCCAGCTCCTCACAAAGCTACAAAGAAAGCCTGGTTAGTTACGGTGCATGCAGGTGAACTTGAGGCATCTCGATCAGATCCACAAGGGAACACCATGTAGGAAGAGCCACTCCAAAACGCTGGCTTTGTTACAGAATTTTTTATGCCATCTTTTGTGAAGACAGATTTGGGCCCAAACTGAGAACTGCCTTTTAATAGCTTTGCCATGACAAATACTCATTAAACCCACAGTAGCTTCCATGTGAACCCTGGAGACAAAAACGAAGTTGTAACTCACAGCTGCCATTCCAGCTTCCATAGAGTTTTGTTTATTTAACTTCCTTTAGAACTATATAGTCTTGTATAAATTCTGTAGGAATACAGAAAAGCATAAAACTTCCTTTAAAACTTGTGAGAACTGCTTTGTGACACATGGCTATCCCTGCTACTTCATGTGGAAGAGCACTCAAAATGCTAGTCTTGAGCAAGTAGAGGAGGTGCAATTCCACTAACAGTGCAGCAGAAACACTTTCTCCTAGCAGCACTTTATGAACAAGCTTCAGTTTCTTGCTAGACCCACAGCTGCTCACTTTTTGATGTTAGAGCTCTCCAGTCTACTAAAGGCAATGATCAGGCTTGCTTTACACAAAATGAGAACATTTCTCTTGAAATCACAAACCACAGATCAGGAGCAGTAAACATGTCTTCTTTCATGCCCACACACAAACATGCACAATACACATGTCCACTTTATTTTGTAAGAGGATTGATACAATTACTACCTGCCTAATAACCACGACACATGTATACATACGTGTTTTTCTGCACTGCTTTACTTCCTCAAAGTCTTCCATGGAATGATGACTCATAAAAATAATGCATGGGCCCCACACGGTTTCATTGGATGGTCTCAATGATCAAAAGTCAAAACAAAGAGGAGACATGTTTGTTTGGATCCCTCTGACCGTGAGTGGGCCAGAGAATGGTTTGTCTGCTCAAACTCCACTTGAAAAGATCCTTCCTGGAGGCAGGCAGGAACTCCAGCATTGCTGTTCTTCCCCAGCCCCTTCCACTTGGATATTCTGTATACAGAAGCCCCAAATATATCCCAAACCCTTTGCTTTGCCATTTATGGTTCCCTAGAGTCATATTACAATAGCTTTAATTAAAATACAAACGAAGTGAGTAATTGCAGGCTTTTTAATTTTATACTGTCAGTTTGTAATTGTAATGGGTATGCTGAAACAGAGAAGTCTCTTTATGAATTAATGGAAATACATACTTAGAAGGACTTAAAACTGCCCATGATTAGCAATCTCATACACAAAAATAAGTGAAGGAGAACAACTTTTCTTCTTAGTGATACCAACCTTCAATAAAATGATGAACTGTATGTCCTCCTGGCTGCAGCTCTCAAAATCTCCTGTCGCTTCACTGATTATCCTTAAGCAGAACTCTTGTGGACTTACTTATTTTGTAGAGGCCCTTCCATCTACATGTACCCATAATGCTGAAAAAAGGTTATTTTTACAAAAGAGTTCAACAGAAAATAAAAAGGAAAATGCTCAGTTAATATAGTTTTTCCCCTCTAATCTGTAACATCTCATCTTAAAAGAAGTAATACTTACATTTCAGGGATGATTGTTTACCAAAAGCAGATCATTCAGTGTGTGTTTCACAAAAGACACAGTGAAAAGCCTGTTGTAGTGGAAGTGCTGGAACACAATTTTAACTGCAAAGATCTAATGAGTAGATCTAATTACACTTGGACAAACTCCTGATAAGCAGGGTAAACCCAAGTATCATTAAAGAAACTTCCAAGTTTTTCCTGATGCACACTCCAAAGAAGGAGGAAATCCTTTCTGACAGCTGTTGTAAACAAAGGATACAGTGTTTGTTTTGTTGTTAATTAAATGACAGCAGATAAGATAATCAATAGGGATTTGGACACATATTACAAGAGTAGTATTTACTGGCAGAGAGCATTTCCTAAAGGGGGGACTCACTCCCATGCCAGCTCTGTTATGGGTCTTTTAAAGCAGCAATAGAAAGAAGCACAACTACAGTGTCACTGCTGCAGTCATGCCACATTTATCACTGTCAAAACCACTAGCTATTACTCTTCAAATAGCATGTACCACATTAAACTGAACTGTAAAAAGGAACACCACCTTTTCATTTTATGCATGAAAATCAGATGTAAGCACACAGTGGCAAATGCAAGAATGAATGCAAATCTTGTCCCTTTCAAGGGAAGATGTTTCTGAGCACTGGAAAAGGAACAGTAAAAAAACACCTGAAAACCCCAAACCCAACATCACCTTCCCCCCAGAAACCAAGTATGTTTTTCCACATATTCCAGAGCTACCAAGGAGTAGAGCCTCAGTCATGTCCCACTGCTCCCCTCACAGTGTCTGTTGGTGTGCAAACAACACAGACAGATTCTGGGTTTGGTGGTCTCTGCTTTCCATGGCAAAGCCATTTCTCCAGCTGCAAACACCAGCTGGTAATAGTGACCTAAGCAGTTTGGCGCAGCTGGACTCCTGCCTGGACCTCCTGGGCACCGAAGTTGCACTATCAGAATGATTCAGTTTTTTTGCTGATTTCAACTTAATCCTCAGTATGTGACAAGAAACTGTAAATGGTAATGATGCGAAAGTGAGAAGCACCCAGCAACTCTGTTCCAGTCCTGAGATCACAAGCTTACTCCACACCCTGAAGATTTTAACAGCTTTTCCCTGACATTTATGCCAAACTGTTAGGAAAGCATTTTCTGTTTCTGAAAGATGCAGCTCTGGCTGGACCTGGGCAACAGAGTGGCAGGGCAGGGCGGCACTGGATTTGGGAGCACGTGCTTACACTCTGTACCTCCTCTCAACGGGACTCCTCCCACACCAACTAAGCATATTCCAAGGCAATGTCACTACCAACAGTGCTGTTTCAACCCACATCCTAAATCCTTCTTTTGGGATTTGCAGCCCTTTAATAATGTCAGCACCCCTGACTGTACCCCCCAGTTTTACAGAAATGGCTGTTTGCTCATATTGATGAGTACATTGAGTAAGATCCCCAATTCCGCAAACACTTGTGTACCCACTTGATCTGAAGCACTCATGCTGTTGAACTGAGTTCATTGAGCTGTGAGTAAGCACAGTGTAAGGACTGAGACTGAACACAAACTGCATTGACTGGGCATGCCACACAACCATACTTAGCATTGCTTTACTTACGGTGGCTGAACTTAATCAGACTTTTGTCCACAGGAACATCCACACCTCTTATACCAATTACTCCCATCAAAACTATTCTATGCAGTGTCTGCTAAAATGATTCCTTCACAACCACTGATTCTGTGACACTTGCAAAAATTTTCTCAGTTCCCCAATCACTTTTATTTGGCAAGCAATTTATAATATAAGGAAACAAATATACTTCAACAAATGTACCTCCCTTCACTTGCACATCGTTTTGGGTTTGTTTTTTGTTGTTTTTTTTTGCTAAAAATCGTTCTCCTTTCAAAACCAGTATGTGTTTGAAAAGCATAAATTGACTCTGGTTCCTTTTTTTAGCAGAGGGATGTATGTTAAGAAATAAAAATGCAATCAATTGTTCCTCCTGCTTGCTATTCATTGCTCAAATACTGAAAATCTCTTTATGAATAGCAAGAATTGATGTTTTTGCCAGTAGCAACAATATTTACAAATTGTATGTTATATTAAAGAGAAAATTGAAAGATGTGATTCCACTAAAAGAGACACTAAAATATGCAGACTATCTCACCCTGCAAAGCCTGCTCACCTTTTGTCAAGATGTTTTGCTTAGTATTCATAAAGCTTTTGCATTTTATGTTGAAAATTTAAATCAGTTATTACCTGTCAATGTGGGCTTCTGCAAACATCTGTGATATCAGAAAGAAATAAACAGCGAATTATTATAAAGAACAACAAAAACCTGGGATTTTTCATAAGCTATCCCCCACTCACCTAAGGGTGTTTCTTGTGGGAAACAGAGAAAATGCTCTCAGAGTGAAGTACAAAACCAAACCAGCCAGTTTGATTCACTGCAGGATTCAGTGTACCCATGGAACTATAACAGGCTCCATCAGCACAGCAGCTTGTGTCAATTGCCACCATTAAAAGTGACACAGAGCTGATCAGAGTGCAGACTGCCAAGGTCCCACCAACACCACTGAGCACAAAAGGAAGCCTCATCTGAATAAATCTATCTTTGCAATCTTCAACCTGATGGAACTATGGTACTTAATTCCCTCCTGATCATCTGATAAACCCAGGTTCATTTTCCTTTAAGGAAGTCCTGAACTGATGAAAGAACAAGGCATTCAGCTCTGACTTGGGAGATTAAGAAATACACTTCTAAGCCAAGTATTTTACACCTCCACAGCCACAGAAAGTAAAACCAAAACTCACAACTGATAAAATCCAAATGATATTTCCTTTTCTCCATATACAGAAATGTACCAAAGCATACCATAAAAAATAAAACCAAACCTAGCAAGAACGTAGTTTGTTTAACATTATTAAAAACATCTGGTTTTAGATGTAGCTTGACCAAGTGAACAGGGGAGAGAATTTCAGAGTCAGACACCTCGGAGCACTTTATTTTGTCAAGAGTGTCAGAAGAAACCAAGCCCCTTCGCAAAGGAAAGGAGGAATCAGTTCAGGAGATTTCTGAGAAGGCTTCATAGACTCACAAGACAGAAAAATAAGGATAGACCAGGCCCTTTTAAGCGCACATTTTGAAATAACAGACTCCTGACACACCACTTAACAGAATGTACAAAGCAGATGCTAATAAAATACACCTCTGGATAACCAGCTCCCACCCCAAAATACCTGAGCCTTGTAGCAGAATGCAGTGAGTAAAATAAATTCATTAGGAGAAAAAAACCCCAAACCTCAAACCAACCAACCAAACAAAAAACCCCCACAAACTAGAAAAAAAAATAACAAAGCAGAACACCTGGAGAAAGAGCAAAGGTGTAGTCATTATTCACCAAGCTGTATTTCATCCGAAAGACTGCTGAAAATTGAAAATTAAAATTAAAATCCTTATGATGATGAATGCGTGCAGTCGGTGCCATGCACAACTGAAGAGGTGATGCCTTTAACAGATTTTTCCATTACGATTAGATTCAAAGCAGGCAATTACACAAAAAGAAGGAAAACTCTGGAGCAAAACATTTCTGTCTCTAGGGAATGAAAATGAGGATGGAATTAATCATATGGTTCTGGAGAAATTAGAATTAAACAGTACTACTGACAAAAGATAAAAACAGTAACTCAAGTGTATTTCAACTGCCATATACACCCATTAGTATTCTTTTCTCTCAAATTTTACATTTCTCATTTCTTTCCTCAATGAAACAAGGATATGGCTTATGAGGAGGGAGGGAGGACAAAGGCAACAAATCAAATGGAATGGCAACAAGTAGAATCATAGAATCCTAGAATAGTGAGGGTTGAAAAGGACCTTAAGATCATCCAGTTCCAACCCTCCTGCCATGAGCAGGGACACCTCACATTAAACCATGCCACCCAAGGCTCTGTCCACCCTGGCCTTGAATACCACCAGCAATGGAGCACTCACAGCTTCCCTGAGCAACCCATTCCAGTGCCTTACCACCCTAACAGTATCTCTTCCTTATATCTAATTTAAACTTGCCCTGTTTAAGTTTCAATCTGTTACTCCTTACCCTCTCATTACAGTCCCTAATGAAGAGTCTGTCCCCAGCATCTCTAAAGCCCCCCTTCAGATACTGGAAGGCTGCTATGAGGTCTCCACACAGCCTTCTTTTCCAGGCTGAACAGCCCCAGCTTTCTCAGCCTACTTTCATAAAGGAGGTGTTCCAGCCCCTGATCATCCTCATGGCTTCCTCTGGACTTATTCCAACAATTCCATTTCCTTTTTATGTTGAGGACACCAGAATTGCACACAGTACTTCAAGTGAGGTCTCACAAGCGCAGAGTAGAGGGGCAGGATCACCTTCTTCGACCTGCTGGTCACGCTCCTTTTGATGCAGCCCAAGATACAGTTGCCTTTCTGGGCTGCAAGAGTGCACACTGCAGCCAGTTCATGTTCATTCTCTCCTCGACCCACACCCCAAGTCCTTTTGCACAGGGCTGCTCTGAATCTCTTCTCTGCCCAACCTGGAGCTGCGCCTGGCATTGCTCTGACCCAGGTGTAGGATCTTGCACTTGTCACGGTTAAACTTCTTCAGGTTGGCATCTGCTCACCTCACAAGCGTGTCAAGGTCCCTCTGCATGGCATTCCTTCCCACCAGCGTATCGACAGAGCCACACAGCTGGGTGTCATCAGGAAACTTACTGAGGGTGCACTCAATCCCACCTGCAGGTAAAATGCAATCCATGCTTCAGGCCAAGACAGCTTCCTAAGTGGATTCATATTTCTACATAACTGAGGTACTCTGTCATGATTCTGGAAAGGTCTGCTAAACAGTATATTCCCAAAGCCAAGCAGAATATGCATAAATACACAGAAAATATCATCAGAAATTGTCCAGTATGCCTAAAAAAATTCATGTTTTCAACAAACAATTTCAAAACTGGTTTCAGCAGACTCATGAATCTCATTGCTGTACTTGATAAACTGGACTGACGCACAAGACTCTTTCAGCTGAGAAAATATCATTTTACGCTAGCTGGACAGCGAAACACTGCACAAGGCAAACAATAGGATACCTGCAGCCAGTGCAAGAAACAGGAGAGCAACAGTAGAAAAATCATGCTACTTTTTATAATACATCAGAAATAGAGAGTCAAACTTCCCTGGAGGGATAACTAAAATATCATCCAGAGCTGCACATTCACACGCTCCTTCATATTAAATGGTTGACAACAACACTTCAGTAAAAATGCCATTCTATTCCTGTGAACATTTCTGACAGTGCTGTTACGGAATTCTACCTTTGCCCTCTTCAGCCCCTCAAGCAAGGCATTCGTCTCAAAATCAAGACAGACGTCTGTATATACTTTGTCTTGCCATCTGCCCTGCCAATATACCTGGACTTGTGCATCAGTAGCATTCATTCTGCACACCAGTCTGGCCCTTGTCCACATCCTGTCTTCAAACCCTGCTCTCATTACTCCTCCGATACCTCATCCAACCTTCTCCAGCCACTGCTCATCAAGTCACACTGGTAAGTGGAAAGTTTGCACGGCGCCATCTCCCTTCCACATGCTGCTCGACGACCCTTGCATTTCAATAAGCTGCTTACCCACAGAAACAGTACAAGGGCCTTTCTCAAAGCTTACCTGGCATCCCCTATGACAGTGACATGCATCTGGAAGAATCAGGACTTTTAGTATAGCCTGCATAAAAATTGGACATTGTCCAAGAACAGGTTTTGCAACAGACAACACAAGAACTAGGAACAATTAGGAACAAGATCCCTACTTTAGGAATGTGTTTCTGTTTTATCAAACCCACTATCTGCTTTACAAACATATTACTCCCCTCCTACCAAACTGTTGACCAATATATTCTGTTTCTTTTCACTGAAACTCAGTATCATGTTGTGCTTTCATATTGAGATGAAAACGGAAAAACAGGTATTCAGGTTTATTCTGTCATCTTGACAATCTCTTTTTGCCTTGTGATACTTTAATCCACTTTCCATCCTTTCAATATTAACAACTTCTGACAAACTTTTCTTCACCCACGAAGATAACATCTTCATAAATGATCTCACATTATGTCTGAGGCTTGGAACATAAATTTATTTCCTTTTATCACTTTGTCCTAAAAAGAAAGAAAACGAACCATTATTAAAAAAGGCTTTCCTCCCCTCCTCCTCCTTTTAAATTTTCCTAAGGATTAACAATTTCTTTTCCTTTTACCTTTTCTTTCTGGACTACAGGTACAGTCTGACACCTTTAAGTATAATATTTCAGCCCAAATGTACTTCTTACATCAACAAAAACGAATTACTACCAGCAGGAAGAACAAATTAAATAAAATATATAATAATACCATTCTTGGACCTTTTTCTCAGTACAAAACCACTTATCATAGAATCACAGACTGGTCTGTGTTGGAAGGGATCTTAAAGCTCACCCATTTCCAATGCTCTGCCACAGGCAGGAACACCTTCCATAAGACCAAGCCCCATCCAGCCTGGCCTTGAACACTGCTAGGGATGGGGCAGCCACAGCTTCTCTGGGTACCCTATGCTTCAACACCCTCACAGGGAAGAGCTTCTTCCATTTTTTTTGTTACTAAAATTGAAGATTTTTTTAAATGGCAGCATTCCAACAGAAAAGAAATAATCTGTTTTCTCACAGAGAAAAGGCAGAGGATTCTCACTAACATTTTAAAGAATTGTACAGCTTACAAAACATAGTGGTCTTCCAGGACTAACGAGTGAATTTCTTTCTTTACTCAAAGAAAAAAACAAACTCAACTGTGGGAAAAGAGATCAGTGCTGTTTCACATGTACATATCTGCTATCAGTGTGGTATTTTTAGGAATAAGAAGTTTGTACACATCCTGGTCTCTGCTCAAAACATGAGTAAGGATTTGCATTTCCAGTAACAGAGCTATCCAGAAGAAACAAGGCTGAGCACACACATTTAAATGACAGTCAATATTCAGTAACACTGTCTCCAGCCATTATTCTAGATAAAACTGGGATTTGCATCAGTTCCTATTGTTAGGTGATTAGCATCACCTCCACATCCTTGCTTACAGAACTTGAACTATGCGTTATCAACCTTTCCCAGTTGACCCACAACCGAAGAAAAACATCTTGATCCAGAATAAAGGTCAAAATGCAGTAGAAATTAGGTTAATATTGTGGAAATTAACCCTTTAACATTGCTGTTTCCATAGCATTAACAATCTAAACTGAGTGACAGCCATGTATCCAACAGAAATTAATTATTTTAGGAAGCAGCAGACCTGCAATAGTGCCGCGAATGGTATGCACTCACAAGATCTAGATCAGGTAGTAGCCCCAAGGGATACTTCACTATGCTCTCTCTTCCTCCAAATTACCAAAAGGGAAAGGGGCTTATGCATTTCCCAGAATTCATTTTTCCTTTGAAAAATAACGATAGAGAATACAGAAGTAAGAAAAGCTTTCAGACTTGCTTTCCTTTGCTTCTTTCTGCTTGAAGTCTACCCAATTACCTCACCTAGCCCCAGCCCCTAAGCACGTCCTGCTTTATCATGCGCTAGCAACGCATTTTCCAGATGAGGCACAGAAGGAAAGCAAGCTGTCCAAGTGGCGTGCAGGCACACAGGGTTCTCAGACTCCAGCCTACAGCCACAACCAACAGGTCATCCCCTGGTTTTGCAATAGTCAAGAACCCAGAGTGGTTTTCAGATGTTCAGCTGAAGTTTCATTTCAGCACAGCTGATGTTGCCTACAAGAGAACCCCCTTTCTGTTGACAAACACAGTCGATGACACTCTCCAGAATCCGCGGACAGTACGTCTGTGGACAGCCCAGAGACCTGGGCTGCATCCCAGTGCACAGCATTCCCCATCCTGCAGCCACACAGGACCTGGGATAGGCAAAAAATCAGGAAATACATGCGGGCCAATATGAGCTCAGTGGCAAGCGCCTCTTCCCTGGCACACCCCATTACCTCCCTCCTGCAGGCCTACCTTCTGAGCACAAACACACCAGGGCAGGGATAAGCTGTGGTGGTGACAGGCTTTTCAATGACCCGTGGAAGCCTCTACTGATTTCAGATGATGTCACATCATCTTTTTTTTAAAAAAACTTTTTTTCCCCCTAGGATTTGAAAAAGACAAAAAAGAAAAATTATTCCCTCGTATTTTTTAATGAGAATTGCTCACTTGCAGCAGGTGGAAGGCCACTGCCTGCAGGAGCTTTATTGCTGGCTAAAAGGTCAGTTTATATAATTAGCATGGTAATTAGTGAGTTCTTTGCTATTTAAAGGAACTCATTACCACTAAATTTTGCTGACTGATCAATACTCATGAAACAATTTACTCATGAAGAAAAGTAAAAAGCATTCTGTGAGCCACTTCTAATAAAATCTCCAGTATGAATATTGAGAAAACATATCTGACTGCTGTCTCTGACTAAACTCAACCTGGAATTCTCCAGCAGTTCAAGCAAATCCATCTGGAATTGGAAAAGTCATATATTGTTCCCTGCTACTTGTCAGATTTCCTTCAGAAGGGATGGAGCCCAGAGGGTCAAGTGAATATTCACCTCAGATTCTGTGATGTTTTCAGAGGTGATCCCACAATAGGAAAAAGCAACACAAATGTTTGTAGCCACTGGATTCCCCTGAATGACTGCAGATTTGCAGATGCTGCTCCTCTCCTTGAGGGCTTCTGGGAAGATTGCCATGTCCATGAAGTCCTTTTAGTCCCATGGAGAGGCAGCCTTATGAGAAGCAGTTTGAAAAGAGCATCACCTTTACCCAAAAGAAATTATTAGCATGGTCTGAAACTCTTACGGAATGAGTTACTGCCAAACTTGGTACTCTTTGCCAAGTTTTCTCATGCTTCAAAAAATAAATTATCCAACAATTTCTAATACTGAAATGCAGGAGGAGAAAGAACAAAGGAGAGATAACAAGAGGGTGAACATATGTCAGCAGTTCAAAGAATTTCCCTTATTCAGGGAAATCTCAAGTGAATTTCTGCCTCCACTGAAGTCAACATGAAACTCAAATGAACACAACAGCGCCAGTATATTTGCCTTGACCTAACTGCCTCTAATAAACAGCCCGTTCTTTTCTCCCTGCCCAGCTCAGGTGCCACTTCACATCCAAGCAAGCTGTGGCTCTGAGGCTGGCCCTTCTTTCAGGCACTAGAATTACAAATAAATAAAAATGATTTGCCCATCACAGACTAATTTGGTATTTATGGGCTCCACAACAGCACCTAACTATTTTACAAAGAGAAAGGACATCATCAGTCACTGCAGTGGGTACTTGTTTTGACAGGGACCATAACTAACTACGGCTAGCCTGGCTGGGGAGGTGGACTGCGAGCACCTGTGCTAGGACCCAAAAAATGGTGAACTAGGCATGGTCAGGGCAAAGCCACAGGAAACTCTGGTGGAGGTCAGTAGCCGAAAATTAATTCTTGCTTTCAAGCAGCAGAAACAACTGAGTATTATTTTTATCCTTCTTGGAGATGGATGACTTATTTTTTCATTGCTTCTTTAGGTCAGGATGCTGCTTACCAGTCTGCCTACACTTACTGTGTTCATTAATTAAAGCTTTTTTAAAAAGTAGTATGTCAGATCAGTTTTTTCTCCTGGAAAGGGAAGTCTTGATAGATAGAGATCAATTATTAATCAACTGCAAGTATAAAAAAAACAAAGAAGCACCTAAGACTCAAGAGGTCTTGAGTGAATCACTTTATACCTGATGATACTTTTCCAGCAGAAACTCTTCTAGGAACTTAAGCACAAGAAGATGGAGGTCTAAGTCCTCAGAGGTACTTTATTTGCAGCTAGAGACCAGGAAAAAAAAAAATCAACAGATCAAAACACTTAAAAAAAAAAAAAACAACAATTAAAACAAAAAAACCCAAAAGAAACCAAGAGAAAGAAAAAGAATAGTCTCCAAGGTTACACAGAGACATATATGAAAACAAGACCACAGTCAGCTCGTCCAAATATTAAACTCTTGCTAATCCAAATCCAGCTCTCCATCCCCTCAAACTGAAAATAGACTTGTAGCGTCATAGAATGGTTTGGGTTGGAAAAGACCTTAAGATCATCTAGTTCGAACCCCATGCCATGGCAATCAATTAATATATTGACAGAAGTATAGGATCCTAAGCCCAGCAGAATGAGCTGTACGATCTACAGAATTCAGCAAACACAAGTAAATATCCCCTTTGCTATTTCCTACAATTTAACAGATATAAAAAATGCACATGTAAAAAAACTGGGAAAACCTCACTGCTTCTCAATCCTCTGCGTTTACTCCTGATCACAGGGGACAGCTCACAACCATCCACAAACCGATCTGTAGCCAGTGTGTTGAAAAACAATCCAGTCCAGAACTGCCTTGAAAATGTGACCCTGTGCCCCGGTGTTCCCGCCACTTTATGTAGAGCATAACACTACCTTCTAACTCTAATACCACTACTTCTGTCTTTTTATCAGGTATTTGGGAAAGTACATTTGAACAGAATACTATAGCTAACAAACTGCCACTCAGCTTCCTGCAGGGAATTCTCAGTATACACACAAGATACAGATATACACAGAAAAAAAAAGAACTACCATGAACACAAAGCCAGTGCCAGACCTTCTTGCTCTAGCCAGTACAACTAGTATTTAATACTAGTAATTCGTATCTCAGCAAGACACACATAGTTATCACTGAACAAATAACTATTGGCAGGCTCCAGTAACACTGGATAAAATTATATTCATGCATTTACATAAACACTGCTTCACCATTCACCTCTCTTAATAGATAACCCCACACTAACAGCATTCAACAGACTTACAACCCTGCCTGGAGAAAAGCAAAAACCCTTCTGCAATTTTCCATCTCCTCTGAATGCGCTTTTGTTCATAATCTACACTTCAATTCCCAGTAACATCCTCTGCTGGATTCATAATGGGGTGCTGCAGTAACTGAGATCAGCGTGCTTGCTCTCGATGCATTGCTCAGTTCACTTGTTTAATTGACAAGCATTCCACAGAAACCTGTGACAGCCAAGACCACCATGTGACCTGTCCTGCCCACTAAGTGCTCCGAGCTGAGCTTGACAGACTGAGATCAGTATTGCACACTCAGTGACACAGGAGGTACCTTCTGCTTGCATGGTGGTGTTACATAATAAAATTACCATTTCCCAGATCTCTTGAAAACCGGATGTGCCTTTCACCCCACAGAGCCATGGACAAGACACATTACACTGTTAGGTTTTGCTCAATGGCCACATCTGAATCTTCTGGTTCACCTGTTGCTCCCTACATGATGTCTGTAATTTCTACTGAAAACATTAGGTATGAATCTGTAAATGACCTTGTACGACCCTGTACTTTTTACTACCAAGTTTCACCCTAACTTTTAAAGCTCTGATGTTCTTTTCACATTATATCCTTTTTCCTAAGCAGAAAACACTTTCTATGTTTCCCCGCCGCAGGCTTCACCCGTGTCTGCCTCCTTCTTGCCCCACGTTGCCACTTCCACTTCACCACCTCGTCATGGCGCAGGTCGCCCCCGCCGCCAGCTCCGGCAGGACACAAGCCCCGGGTCTGCCGCCAGCTGCTTCGTGCTGGCTGACGGCAAGACCCGGCCATGGGGCGCTACGGACGGATGAAGGGCGGCTGATGGCGACCGAGACACCGGGTCAAGCCCTTTCCCTCGTCACCGCTTCCACGTGCCCCCACGCCAGGTTCCACAGCGGCGCACATACCTGTGTGCGCACACACGCACACACACACACATGTATATACATACACACATGTATGTATGCACGTACATACATACACTCATGTAAGCAGCGGACGAAATGTTTCCGCCCGGCGCCAAGCATTCCTCCCAGCCCTGACACAGCCTCACCACCGCCCTCCTTACTTCGGTAACGTCACGCTCCCGCTGACCAGCCACACCCCTCCCGAGAGCTGCGCACGGCCACACCCCACTGATCAGGGCCGCGTCACGGGCCGTTACGTGTGACGATGTCACCGACGGCGTGACGTTGGCGCGTGCGCGCAGTGCACTGCTGGCGGAAGGTCGCAGCGGTGACCGGCTCGGCTGCTGTCGCCATGTTGTCCGTGGCTGCCCGCGCAGGGCCCTTCGCGCCGTTCCTGTCCGCCGCGGCGCACGCCGTGCCCGGCCCGAGGAAGCCGCTTGCTGCGGCCGTGGCTCGTCGAGCCGAGAAGGTGCCACTGGACGTGAAGCGGCCGCTGCTCTGCCGGGAGTCCCTGAGTGGACGGTCTGCCCGGGGGGGGCTCGTTGCCGGCGCCAGCCTCAACGGTGCGGGG
>JANRGW010054099.1:78228-94936 GCA_024733675.1 Psilopsiagon aymara | reverse complement strand
GGCGGGGGTTGGGCTCAGGGAGCTGGAGGAGACACAGCTGAAACAGCTGACCCCAGCTGGCCAAAGGCATATTCCATGCTATATGACATCATGAGGAGTATATAAACTCTGGAGAAAGCTGGCCACGGGCCACTGGTTCGGAACAGGCTGGGCATTGGTCAGCAGGTGGTGAGCAATTGCAACATGTATCGCCTGTTTTGTATATTCTGATCCTTTTATCATTATTTTCCTTTTTCTGTCCTATTAAACTGTCTTTATATCAACCCTCCTCCTGCTCCCCAAATCTTTATCTCATCCCACTATGGAGGGTAGAGTGAGCAACCAACTGCCTGGTATTTAACTGCCTGTGGGTTAAGCTGTGGTACTTGGCTGTACAGCTCTAGTTTCATCTGCTTTATTTATTCGTATTAAAGTAACAGCAAATGAGCAGGTTGGAGGTGAAGTAGTGGTTAGATGTTTTGCAAGGTTTTATATGCAGTAAATGATGGCACGTCATTGCAGTTATGCTTTGGAGCTCCCCAGTTGTGTATTTGCTTTTCAGCAATGTTTAGAGAACAATATGGAAGCGAGATGATTGTGGACATACACAGCATTCAAGCCTAACACTAACAGAGACATTTCAACACAGTTTGTAAATGTTGGCATACAGATGTTTATACTCTTGGGCTTAGATAGATACAAAATCTTTAATATGGACAGGCCAGTTAGACCTCTCCGAGTTGGACCACCAATGTGCTAAACTCACGTTTAGCCATTGTGGCTTTCTTGTGCCTCTGGAGGAGTTTGTGTGAAGCTAGTGAAGGCTGGAAGCTTGAAAATGGAGGTCAGGAAGGAACTGACAGCAGCTATTGCAGTCTGGGATTTGGGGAGCTGTTTCTGATTTCTCATCTTGCAGAGGAAAGCACAGTCCTCTTTCATCTCTCTGCATCCCTGCAGTACAGGTATTTGAGGCGCTGTGGCACTCCCTGCTCCCTTCCTGTCATGCATTATCATTTTTCTGATTTGCTTATTTTTTGCTAAGGTCTGAATTCAGTTTCTGAAGAGAATTGTCTCCTGTACAGGAGTATGAAATAATGTTTTCTGGTACCCTTCAGCACTAAATGCGTATCTTGTGAATGATGCTTATTCTAGAGAACTCACTCAAAGACCCAAACAGTTCCTTATGCTTATGGGAACAGGAATGCTAGTGTTGTCAACAAAGTCAAGATCATAGCTAGAATTCAGAACATAAGAACTGCTATACCAGGTTGGACCGAAGCACTTATGTGGCAGTGTGCAATTGGAGATGCTGAGGGACTAGTGCAAAACCAGGCATGTAATTATGTAATATGTTTAAAACCAGGCATATCATCAACCATATGATGATGCCTCCCCAGAAAGCTGTCTCAGCCCCCACTGATTTATAGATCAAGGTCTCTCTTGTATTTGTATTTGATATTTCTCAGTAGATTCCTGTTCCACTAATCTCCAATAGCTTTTTCTGAATCCAAATAAAACTTCAAGCTCCTAAAACCCCATGAGGTAAAGTTTCCCACCATTAACTATGGATTGTGCAAAACCCAGTGTCTTTTGTTCTGAAATGCTCATTTCATTGGATGTTTTATGTTTCTTTAAGTGGAGAGATGGAAGATTGTTTCCTAGTTATTTTTTCTGTGACCTTTGCGATTCTATGATCTCTTTTCCATGTTAAGAGTCCCAGTCTACTTAGTCATTTCTTGCATGGAAATCATTCATACATTCAATCACCCTGTTACCCTTTTTGTATCCTTTTCAGTCTTAGTAATTCTTGTTTGATTTCTGTGGGATGAGAACTGCACTCAGTATTTAAAATGGGAATTCTGGGTTTGTAGAAAACAGTGATTTTCTGCTTTGTTCTCAAATACTTACAAACTCTTAGGGGTTTGTATTCCACTGTCAAGCACTGAGCTTCTGTTTTTGTAAAATTGCTTTTATAACCTGAAGATTGTATAAGAAGTCTGAAGAGGGACTTTTAACAAGGCATGTAGAGATAGGACACGAGGTAATGGCTTTAAGCTGACAGATGGGAGATTTAGATTAGACATTAGGAAGGAATTTCTTACTATGAGGTTGATGAGGCACTGGCACAGGTTGCCCAGAGAAGTTGTGGATGCCCCATCCCTGGAATTGTTCAAGGACAGGTTGGATGGGGCTTTGAACAATCTGCTCTAGTAGAAGGTGTCCTTGCACTTGGCAAGGGGATTGGAATTAGTTGACTTCAAGGTCCTTTCCAAACCAAACCGTTCTGTGATTGTATTTCTTAGTACCTGCACTCCAGCCTTGTATATGTAAAGGTCAGATTTTCACTTGCCATTTATGCAGCCTGCATGTCATCTGCTATTTTACTAGCTGGTACAGTTAGGTGGTTGTGCACCTGTCTTGGCTAGTGAAAGGAAGCTGTACAGAAAATAAACACTGACACCGCATTATTAGCCTTGCTTTTCAGGCTGTTTCATATTAACCCTCTCCCTGTAAAGCTCCACTGGTGACTTCCTTCTGCTGTGAAAACTGTTGTTATTTAAAAACAAAATAAAACCAACAAAAAAACCCAGCCAAACACAAACATCTTTCCTAATGTTTAGTCAGGTATTTACCATGTGATAACCTTTCTTCCTGTCTATGGTGGCTTAGAAAACACAGCACTATTCAGCCCACACTACCTGGTTTACAGAAAGAATTTAACAGAATCCCATCCCAAAATGTCTTAGCATTTATGAGCTTATTGATGCTTTCAAGGGAAAAGAGGAAAAAAAATCCCAAACTATTTAATTTGTGAAATACCTTTCCTTTACAAAAGCTGCAGTATGAGAGATCTGGTCACTAGACTGCTAGTGAATGATCACTAAACTTTGCCCAGTGTAAGGGTTGGCCTTGTTGCTCTGCAGTTTCCTGAGTACTTCCTGGCACCTTTGCTAGGAACTGCTTGGCACTACTCACCTTCCCAGGCTGCTGTTACTAAAGAGGTGGTGCTTCCTGTTGGTCAGTTGAACTGTATTCCCTCAATCCTTAGGCTTGTGACCAAGCTACTTTTAGAATGTAATAAAATTTAGGATTACTTGACCAGACATCCATTTGCAGATAGCTATAACTATCAAGTATTTGTTTAAAGCTAAAATTGTATTATGGACAAATATTTTAAACTTAGTTCACTTGCCTTCAGAAAAGAGAATAGAAAAGCTCCCAGAGCTTATTGACCTAATGTAACGGGGCTAAATTTTTGGTAACTTCATGTATCTGAACTTCCTTTGGACAAAATCTTGACTCTTTTCCTTTGGACTTTTTATAGAATTATAAACTAGTCAGGGCTGGAAAGGACCTTAAGATCATAAAGTTCCAAACCCTCTGCCTTGGGCAGGATCTCACACTAAACAACTGTTTGATTGTTTTTTCTGGACTACTGGCCTTTCTCAGAACTGGTTCAAAGATGAGTTTAAGTAATCGGTGTGTTGAAGTTTTGTTTATTCTCCCATACTGAAGATGGAAGAATTCAAAGTAAAATGAGCACAGCTGGAGTGACAGTTATTAAAAATTTCTTTACTTTATATTCAGTAAATTATTTTTTTTTTTAGCTCCTTTTGAGCCACAGAGACTTGCAAGGCTTCACTTGAAGTCACTTTTGAGAACAGGTACTTTCATTCTTCAAGCATTATTTTTTGGTGTCATTGTGCACCAGTGGGACTGAAGAGTCCTTGTGCTATGTCCTGTTTAACTAGGTATTAAGTGTTGCATATATGTAGAAAGAGGACACCTTTGGTCTCTCAAAACTTCTAGTCTAAAAAAGTGAACTCATATAACAAGAAAAAGTTTTGCTTGCTCAGTTTTACCTTTGAGGAACTGAATTATAAATTGAAGTTGCTTGCCCAGGGAGTGTGCAAAGCCAATGATGAAACCATGGTCTAGATGTTCTTAAGGTCCTTTCGAACCCTAGCCGTTCTATGATTCTGTGACTCAAAAATCAGTGATGTATCCTTGTCCACTTCCTGCACTAGAGCTGACAGTGGGCTGTTCCCTTCTGAGGCCTAAATTCTCTTTCAGCAGAGATATTAGGATTACCTGGAAATGCAGGGAAAGGGCTTGTCTCCAGGTTTGCCCATTTTGTTATCTTTTAAGCTTCTTGTTAAAAAATCATATGTGTTTACTATAATTCTCAAAGCTTTCATGTGTTGGTTTCTGAGTGGTGTCTGTGGATTTTAACTGTACCTGTTAAAGGCAGCCTGGTCCCAACTGGCATTGCAGACTCTGATGAGCACAGTTTGTCATCTCTTCATGAAAATTACTCAACTGTACTGCTGTCTGGCCACACTTTTCTTCTTTCAAGACATAATGGTGACCCCATGGTTTTCAATAAGGGTGTCTTGTAGTAACTTTTTTGAAGGTGATGCAAATTGCAAAAGTTTTGTAAGAGTGATTTGACAAAGAATTGTGTCTTTGTCCTATGTAGCATGGCCACAAGTGTTAAAACTACCACGCCATACCTTCTGTATTTGTTAATAATGCTTTGTGTCGCGCACAAGCAGAGTTAAGCTTTGCTAGGTTACTCTTACTGAGTTGCTGAGAAAAACAAGAGCCAAAGAAAAAAAGAAAATGAAACCTTTTATATCTGTATCTTTAACAATCATAAATCTGTAAAGAACAGAGAGAATTTCAGATTGTGCTGTTCTTTCCACCCCCTCTCTTTTTTGATGTCTTCTTTTTGTGGCTTGCTCTCCCTTTCATGTCTCTTCTTGATGTGTTTTTGACATCAGGGTTTAATTTTTGTTAAACATCACTTCTGGATATGTTGTTTTCACTTACACATTCTTTCTACTTGTTGCTAAGCTGTGCATTTCTGTCTTACTGTTGCATTTGCTGAAAATGCTCTTTTGAAATGTGTCTTGGAATCCGTATGCTTCTTTGTTAGCAATATACCTTTCTCACCTGTCTGCTATACATGGATGAAAGACAAAAGACAATAATTGGGGTCTTTCTTGTTGCTACTTTATTACATTGACTTCAGTTTCATCAAGTAACTACTGCTTGAAAATGTATTTTCTTTGGTGGCTGTTACAGATCTGTGGAAACCTTTCAGTGCTTAAACTGAGATGACCAAAAATAGCCAAGCAATGAATGCCTTTGCCAGTCATCTCAGAAACTAGCCTTTAGTGAGACAGATTGGCTGAAGCAGGTCTCTAAAGACCTACGTGTAAAATTTCTCTAGCTCTCTTAGGAGAAAAACCTGCGAGGTTCATGTCAACTTTTACACTCACTGAACTGATTTAGCTTTCGCAAAGGGTTTGAAGGAGGTAGCAGTTGTCTCTCTCACTATAGCTTTATAGGCTTTGTAAAGTCTCATTGGGAGTTGCCCTTCTTGAAATGAGTTACAATACCCTTGCCCTGAACTTTGACTCCTTCTTGGTTGTGAATAATTTTTCGTAGAATCATAGAATTTTTCAGGTACTTGAATTAATTAAATTCATGTGTTTTCTCCATGAGGCTAGCCATGAGGAAATTGGAAGGGCCCAACTCAAGCCTTTCATCATATGTCTGGACTGAGCATATCCACAGATGCTGTTTCTTCCAAGTTTTCTCATTTTGTTGTTATCTGCAGACACCAGAAGGGTACTGTAAAGCTGTCCAGAAGTGCCTAAAGACATAGGATGCGTTCCAAAGAGCTTATTGTGTCACGGGAGGTGAGGTAATGTAGAAAAGCATTGCAAGAGGGTGATTTTTTTAATTTCTTCAGGTCAGCAGTTCAGGGCTGAAAGACTACACAGATTATTCCCCCTCCCTTATCTCATTCTTGTTTCTCCATTTTGCCTTTGACACAGGACAGAATGACTTCAACCTATTTGCTAGGTGCCTTATTCCTGTGAAGAGCAGCCTCATTTGGTAGGGAAAAAACGCCAAAACCACAAAAACCAAACCAATCAAATACATCACCCTGAGTTTCAGTCCCAGGAAAGAAAAAAAACTTAACAAAAAATGCCCAAATCACAGCCACAAAAAAAAAGAAAAAAAAAAAAAAAAAAAAAGGCATGTTGTTGATTCTTCCTGAGATGTAACATTTTCAAAAGCAAAATCTGAACAGTACTGAAATTACAAGATGATTATGTTAAAAGAAACGGTAACCTTGTGATCTCTAGATGGAGCATGGAAGCACCATAGCCATGCATCTGTCCTGCATATAACTGGAAGAAAGATTATGAAGAGAAAGGTTACTTTTGGTTTTTTTTTAATCATAGTTCTTTTTTTTAACTAATGGTTGAAACATGTATTTTTAAGATGTTCTTCCTGTCTCTTGCAGTTACTAGGCAGTATTGCTGTCTTATTTTATCATGTGTATTTTGATGTACTCAGCCTCAGCCGTGTGCGCTCATTTTATGAATTTTTAACTAATTTCATGATTTTGCAACTTGAGTCATGTTTTTTAGTGTATCAGAGGTTGAAAAAATTGAATTGTAGTTGTTTAAAAAGTGCTGAAAAGTTTGAATTCTGAGTACTAGGTACAGCAGTACTTCAGTGGCAAATTGGTGGCTTGAATTGGTGTATATTTCTAGACAAACCTTATGCTAGGGTCTAGTGTGGACTGTGGAGATGCATGAGGATTTTGTTGTTTGGGGATTGTTTTTGGGTTTTGGTTTATTTATTGTAATAGAAGTGAATATGAAGCCCTTCAGTGATAGAAATTCCCAGTTCAAAAGAGAAGGTGGCACTGAGGTATCAGGAGAATGCTGGGAAGAGTAAGAAATGTCTTTAAAATGTTCTTGCAGGGCCTGGTTTCTGCTCTTTCTGTTTGGCGGCCGGGCAGCCATCAGCATGGAGTTTTGCATTTCTCTTCTTTGGAATCTTGTTTTTCTGTCAATTTAATGTCAAGTTCACAACTTAGCCTAATGGAACAGGAAGCAATCTCAAAATTAACCAATTTAAGCTCCCTTATATTGACCTTGATGGTTCATTGGTCTCCATATTGGGGCATTTTGTGTTTACTGCACATAGTTATTTCTTTCTCTTGATAATAAGTTAATAGTTTTCTTTGGGCAGTTTTGCCATTCCATCTGGTTTCTGCTAACAGCTAATTTTGTTTTTGTTTCTTGTCATCAGTTTCTCTCTTGCTGTCTAATGGAAAATTAGTGTTTTATGACTCTTTGGGGTGCTTGTTTTATCTCGATTGACAGTCAGTGGTTAACATTAGGACTTTGAAATGTAACAATGATCTTCCCCAAGGAAGTATTTGTCTATCTCAAAGGGGTCAGATTAATTTGAAGAACCAGATGTAATACCTTAGGCTATTTGAGGCACCAGCTCTGCTTTCCTGGCTGGGCCATCATGGTTACAGAAATAATCGCTATTTTCTCTCTCTGCTTTATTCAGGAGCTATGCTTCAGCTAATGTGTTGGGTTTGGTTTTATTTTTTTTTAATACTTCCCTCTCCCATAGTGGTGGCCTTGTACCCACTCGGTTGTTCATGAGAGCACTGGCTGTGCATTGTTCTCCCTAAAGATATCCCTTGTTTCAAGTCAAATTAGACTCCTAACTTCTGTTGGCTTCCCATTTCCCAGGGTACAATCAAGAGTGATAGAGTAGGAGTTGACTTAGTGGTTGCCTGTCCTGTAGTCTGTTGTAGTTATTGCAGCTGGACAGAAGTTGCTAAATTAGGAAAGGATGAGTCTAGCTGCAGTCAACATCCCTGAAATGGCTTTGTTCATGGGAAAGCTTGGGAGCTCTGGGTTTTAAAGGTAGGCGGGTTGTTTTTCATCAACCTTAAAGTAATGAACTTCAGTGACAAGTTACTGTTACTATGCTCCATCATTGCCACATCAGCATTTCAGCCCAGTGCCTTGCCCTCATTTGACCAGCTGCTTCAACTGCCTGTGTATTTCAACAGGAAGCATTCTCACAATAAAAAGACTATTTTTTTTCCTGGCTGTGAGAAAACTAAAAACCTGAGCTGTACTTTGAAGGCTCATGATTTACCATGATACCTGTACTCAAATGGCAAATACACTGTAGACAGGCAAAAGAAAAAACTAAACAAAAGTATCTCTGCCCATAAAGCTTATTTTGATCGGAAAACTAACACTTGATATGTAGGGCAGGGAGGTCTGTATGGGTATAAGTTGCTTTTGCACCATGGCTTTTCATGGCATACCTGTGACATTTAAACAAATTGCAACCTGATCCAAACTCTTAATTATGCTTTGGCCATTTTCTTGTCTGCCAGAAAATGCTGTGTTAAATGTAAACGGGAGTCGAAGAATAGTGCCAGGACCAAACCAATTCCTAAGTGAGATAGCCTTAACCTACAGTGCAATTTAAAAATAAGGGGACATCAGTCTTCCATATAAACTGTAAGCAGTGGTGTTACAGATAATGAGAATTCTAGCTCATTGCAAGCCGAATAAACCATTTCTATAAACCATTCTTTTCCTTCTCTGTTTCTCTCAGTTATACTAGAACAAAGCACTTTTAGAAGTAAGATTCAGACTGTCTCCAGGTTATCAACCATACAGTGTCACAAGCTGTCCTAGATGAAAAGGAACAGGTCTAAAGCAATGTATATGATTATTTAAGAAATAAAACAAAGGTAGCCTTAAAAAAAAAAATAGACACAAAAAGCGAACCACAATCAAATAAATAGAACAGAGGCCAAATTCGTACAATGCTATTAAAAACTCAAGCTGGGCAAATGTAGTGGTAATCTGACCCAAAGGCAGATTGTCTTTTATTTTTTTTAAAGACATTTTACTGTCTTTTAGCCAAGAAACTCTGCATATTCTACAAACTCACTGTAATATTATGGCAAATGACAACTGGAAGAGATGCAGTGGTTGGAGCTGAGGTTCTTTTGTCAGAGGATTTCTGAGATGCAACAGGTGTTGCAGGAAGGATGTTAGCAGTCTTGTGTCTGCAGCCTATTATCTTGAGAGTGGGCAAGGTTTAACAGGGACAAGGACATTCCTTGGGTGGGAACAGCTGGAAAGGTACATTCCTCATTCTGCTGCGCCATTGCAAGTTCTCCCCTAGCCCATAAAGAAGCATGTGAAGCAGGCCCTTCGGTCCATTTTTTCTTGATGCTTCAAGCCATTTATTGTTTCCGTGAATTGTCTCTAATCAGAAGGCCTGTGTTTTTCATCTCAAATTCAACAAAGAAATGTAATAGTTGCCTTGCCTTTTAAGAAAAAATAAAATGGAGAGGAGGATTGGTTTTGTTTTTCTCTTCCTCAGCTGTATTGCAGGTTATATTGCTTATTACTTGCTTTATCCTTCTTTTCCCCATTCTGCTCTTCTTTTTAGTTAAAATAGTTTTCACTTATGCCCTGCCATGCCATGCGGCAGCTGCTTTTGGTTTGTGGAAGCACAAGCAGAAGCCTTCTCACATGTCTGACTCCAGGGAAGATGTTAACATGCTTTTCACTGAAAGGAAAGAAAGGTGAACGCAGATGCATTTGAAATGAAAACAGAGCATCTGCAATATCAAGAAATGTGAATTTCACAAGGAGGAAACCTGAGCTCCTTAACAGCAGCGGAACGAGAATTTAAGTCTGCTTATAGCAGTGTGAGCATTTTTGCAAGCTGTCCTCTTCTCTACCATTTGTATATGTGAACCACGTTTGCCTGTTAGCGCTTTTCAGAGGTGATCTCTGACTTTCTTTTTTTTTTTTGAAGTGAGCTTGGGGGAGGATTAGTATCAAAGGCCATAAAGTTCTCACTGCAGAAAGTGCACCTCCTGGTTCCCCAGCCCTGAGTGGTCATTCTCACCTTTGTTATTCTTCTTTGATGCTGTCTGAGATAGAAACAAAATCAGCCTCATCGTCATTAAAATTCAGATGACACTTGTAGAACTTTGCTTCTGAGAGGTTTACTTTGCCTTAGTTGACTGTAGCTCTTGGGATTTGGTCCTGTCTAATGCAGATTCTTTCCATTAAATGAAACCAAAATATAGTTTGTTAGGGCTTTTTTGAAATATATATGTATTTAAGTGTATAGGTGTGTATTTTAATGCATTTGACGTAAATATGCTACTCGATATGCCGGTATCCATCCCTCTTAAGGTCTGCTGCCAGGTTGCTGTAGTCATCTTTAAATTTTCTTGGATGAGGTTAAAAACTTCCTGGAGCAATTGCAGCCTTTTGTCATGTGTTATAATACTTTATGCCATACATCCCTGTTCCTAAATTTTCTTCTTTCTTGAAAGCATCGGTTAAATTTGGCACAGTTTTCCGATTTCTAAATTGCATCCAGATAAGATGTTCCACTCATGCTATGCCCTCCAGCATTTGAAACTCTTGTTAGTGAATTTAACTCCATATTTTTCAGGGAATAAAAACAGTGCTTCTTTAAGTATTTCTTAGAAGGGTATATTGAACTTGAAGCCAAATCTAATGCTTTACTTTTGAGGAGTGTTAGCTAGCAGAAAAATAAAATCCTTCTGGATTTAGAAATTATTGCAGTCCTTTTTTCTAAAGCTTACAGGAATTCCCTTTTATAGCCAGGATTAGATCTTATGAAGACAGCTATGTTTCTATCCATTCTAGTTTCTTGATATAGAAGTCACCCTCCTTTATATAGCATCCCGACATCTTTTCTTGCATTGAATTAAAAAGTATTTCCAAATTGTTTTCCAGTGGTGATGGGCAATGGTACAGAGGAAGACAATATAGATACTGATCGAAAGACAGAAGAAAATGACTGGCTCATTTAGGAAGAGCAGCAGCTTAGAAGGAACAAGGGTTATAAAAGGCACGAAGAGACAGAAACTGCAGGTATGATGTGAGTTAAGATGATGCTAGGGACAGTTTTGGTGAGTAAAGATGCAGTTGATAGTCACTGGTAATCTGCTGTTCTGCTCACTCTATATCTGCTGCTGAAGGATATGAAGCAATGCTTACTTACAGGCAATGTTTGTAGTGTGTGGGCTTTGCTGTTTTTCACCCAGTCACTCTGTGAAGCCGCTCCTGTCTTTTAATCCCCTTAAGCTCTGGTCTGGCACCAAAGCATCCCTCCTGAGATGTAATCCTCTTACTTCGGTTCCACTGCTATGCTCCAGTTATGCCCGTGTGCTTGGGAGCATGAGCAGAAGGGTTTCTCTGCATACCAAAGGCTGGAAAAATTTAAATATCAAAGTACCTAGATGAGGAGGCCCCACACAACTAGTGTCCAGAGTAGTATTTTTTAATCTTGAATCCCAAAATCCTGACAACTCCCAAGATCCCAAATCCCAACTTGATTTGAAAAACCTGTAGATTTCTTATGCTGTGGTGCCTCACTTATAGCCCCCCCAAAACCAGGCGTCTTTGAAAGTTAATATATTGTTTGCATCACCTTCAGTTTGCTTGTCTCCAAGCCCAGGCATGAAGGTATTGTGGAGTACCTTCTGCATTCTCATCTGCCACCATGATTAGAGATCTGAAGGCCATTGTGTGGCCAGGGAAGCGCAAGGAGAATTTGCACATTTACAAGTGGTGAGGACAGATAGAAAAGTTTCAAGGGGGAAGACTGATGAAGTGGGGTGAGTGAGGCTGTTCTTCTGTCTTGGAGAAAGCACTTACTAATGTAGTTAGTGCTTTGTGAGGTGGTGGGCTCCAGGAGGCAGATCCCAAAGTCTGATACACCATATGAAAATTAATGCCCTGGTAAGATTCAGCTGGGATATGTACATTCTGTGACTGAGAAAAATGAAAGGGAGAGATCTCAGTCATATTCTCCTTGCTTTGGCACTGCTTCACTCTGCACAAAACTCATCCTGTACAAATCACATGTGCTATTCATCCATGTTCCTGTAAGAGGACACAGCTGCTGGCTGTGACACCACATGTAAGAGTAGGACAAATACGGGTGAATTTCACTCAGGGCAGCGTAACTTCCCTATGACTCAGGTTTCTTCTCTGCCAAGTGATGGCCACATTTGCTTCAGGATTCTGATGTCAGATTCCAGAAGCATATTTTGCAAGAGGCTGTAAATTGCAGACTGGCCTGGTTGTGTCCCTCTTATAGTTTATCTTGCATATTCTCTCAGGCAGATCTTATTTTGAGTTGCTCCCTAGTGCTGTTCAGCACTGCACAAGTGCAGTATTTCCCTCTGGAGAGGGAAAACTATTTCGGAGGAAAGATGCTATACAAGAAGCATGTTTGTTGTGTGCTGCAATCCTGTGGTGTACAGCCTGGTGTTCAGTGATGATTTAGATGTTACCCATATGCATGTTTATATTAAGAGAGGTCCTTGTAATTTCATGTCCTCTTTTTGATATCATCCATTCTGTCCTCCAGGGTACTAGCAGCAGATAGTATTAAGGAGCCTTGCAAAAAAGGTATTAGATTTTTGAGTGTTCATAGAGAACTTGAGTGCTTGTCCCTTTGAATGCTTGCTTTTCTGATTTACCTCTCTGCTGTGCTACTTTGTTCTCACCTGCAGGATAAGACTGCTGATTTCACTACTTTGAGTTTTTTAGAGCTTTGAATTTTAAATGACTAAAAGAGGTTTGTCCAGCTGCTTTTCACTAGAGAGGTGTTTTCTTACTTTCCATGTGTTGTGAAGAGTTTGCAAGGTAAGCTTACTTGAAGCCTGTAAGGAACATATCCAAGGAGCCACAGGCTTTTGCTGCACCTTAAATTTAAATGTCCCCATCTCTGTATTTTGAGGATTATTAAAAGTCAGTCCATCATAACTACTGGTGAACTGTATCTTTTGATCAGTTTTTAAGTGATTTCCCTTTGCAAGCACCAGTCCTTCCTGCATTTTCCCATGGATCAGTTCCCTATTGTTCATGGTGCCTTTTTTTTGTTTTGGTACAGAAGTCCCTCTTCCCCAGCCTTAGGTCTTGCCTAACATAAATTATTTAATTCCAGAGATGAATTTCCTCCTGGATGCCTGTGAAAACACAGGAACATTTCAACTTCCCTAGAACAAATCACTTATGTATGGAATGCTGACAGGGAAGTAGAGGGTTAAAATGCAAAATGCATGGTATAAACCATATTTAACCCTTAGCTTTTCCTTGCAAAATTACATTGGTCTTGCACATCTTTGGTAAATGTCTGTACTGAAAACCCCAATTTGTGAATCTCCAGTATAAGGGAGTCTAAATGTGAACCATGATGTTCTGGTTTGAGTCTTCATGCTTTTAAGACTCTGTGTTTTGGAGTACAGTCCAGTTGTTATTGCAGATTGCATCCATATCCTATGCTACCTCATCAGTTTCATCAGTCCTACTGCCTACGCTGCGAGATGCAGCTAAGCAGTGGCTAATCCTTCCCCTGCACTCCCGCCTTTCCCCAAAGTACTTATCTGGCAAAATCATCTGTTTTATCTTATAGGGAATGCCTGCATGTTACTTCTTTTCTGAAAGGCCCCTTTAAAACTAAGGATAGTGCTTATATTTAGGGATAATTTTATCTTTTGCATTTTCAAAACTAAGAGGAATAGGAAAAGATTTGGGGGATGGGGTGTGTGGATTGTGAAGTTCAAGTTCTGGATCATATCAGACCCTTGGTGTAGCAGGATCAGCAAAAGTTTTCAATGTTGCCCAGGCATAAAAGCTCACAAACTGAAGATGCTACTCATTAAGTGAATCCTCTCTGCTGGGTTCTGGAGCCCGTGGTGAAGCCCCTCTTTTATTGGTACACCTTCTCACTCAGTTACAAGTGTAATGCCTAAGAGAAAACAGCCTCCATAGAGAGATGTATGTATTTTCAGAAGGTATACAGAAGTGATAATTTAGTAGTACTTTGTGGCTTTTAAAAAATTAGTTAAAAAAATACAAATTGTATTTAAGTAAAATAAAACAGCTGCAGAGATAATGAACATATAGAGCGCTGAGCTTTTTAAATCTAGCCTTGATGGAGGTCAGTTTAAAGGCGGTTTGACAAAAGCAGATTGTATAAGCTAATACACTTTTTCTGAAAACTTTGATGCAATTTCCTGTGACACAAAACCGCCCTCACTCAAAGCGCTAGGGAATGAAGGGCAGGAGATTTACTCTGAATATGAGACTTATTTATAACTGTTTCCTCTGGCAAATAAACTTTAGAAAATGCTATGTCAGTGCGTGTGCAGGAATGCAGTACAGTCCCCAGTAGGTCAGCCAGCACTGTTGACAGCTGCTGTTCATTTTCTGTTTCATAGGAATAAATGCAAGAGGCAAAAGGACCTAGTGAAGTGAATTGTTTAATACTACTTGCATAATATTAGTACTTTTGAGCTGATGTGTATGTGTGCTTCCATAAAAAACTCCGAAACCAAGCAGGACTTACTGGAACTGGAACATGAGAGTTGCAAAAAGAGAATGAGTAAATGTCTACAGTTAAGTGGAAGGAAAAGCTTCTGTTCCAATAGGCTAATGGACTAGAGATTTTATTTTAGGAGAAAATGCAGGCGTTCCTGGGACTGCAGTGGTAAATTTAGTTCTTGCGCAGCTGCTGGCATTCAGCTTCTTCAGACACACAAAAACCTCAAGCTCCTTATTAGACTGAAGTTTTCCAACTGGGTGAAGAGCAGTGTTCTTCTGGAAGGCTTCTCTTCAGCTGGTAGGTTTTTAGTCACCCTCAGTTGTCTCAGACAGTGTTCTGCTGTAATCTGATGATTTTAGGATTACAGTGATGGGAAACGAAGCTGCCTACACCGAACATCCCTTTTTCAGCTACAGCTGCCCTGACCAAGAGTGGTGGTTAGGGGTGCTCTAAGCACTATGTGCCATATTCATACCACATGCTCGAAAAGACATAGAATAAAATAAATAAAATAAAATGAAAGTTCTACTTTTACATTTGTGTTTGTTGGCCTTCAGGTTGACTATCTTACTGTGTTGGGTCACTGGGCTCATCCGTGCTTTATTTAGCCAACACAGCTCCATTGGCTTCAGTGTTGCTTAGTGTTAGCACTTGTTCTGGTTTCATCTGAGATAGAGTTAATTTTTTTTAGTAGCTGGTACAGTGCTGTGGTTTCCCTTTAATTTGAGGACAGGGTTGATAACACACTGATGTTTTAGTGTTGCTAAGTAGTGTTTACCCTAAGTCAAGGACTTTTCGGTTTCTCATGTTCTTCCAGTAAGAAGCCTCAGAGGAAGCTGGGAAGGGAGCACAGCCAGGACAGCTGACCCATACTAGCCAAAGGGATATTCCATATCATAGTACATCATGCTCAGTACATAAACTGGGTGGAGTTGGCCTGATAAACTGGGGGATCAGTCAGCAGGTGGTGGGCAATTGCATTGTGAATCATTTGTCTGTCTTGGGTTTTATTCATCTCTCCCTTTCCTTTTCATCATTAGTAGTAGTAGTAGTGACATTATTGTTATTATTTAATTATTGTTATTAAATAAATAATAACAGGTTTTACCTTTTTCCAGTTTTCCTCCCTGTCCCACCAGAGCTGGGGGAGTGGGTGAGTGGCTGCATGGTCCTTAGTTGCCAGCTGGGCTTAAACCATGACAGCATTGCACTGTTGTCCCTTCTTGCACAAGGGTTCTTTTACAAGTGCTTCTGCCTCTCCCTGCTGAACATGAAGTAAATGTAGATTTCTGTTTGCAAAGGCAAATGCATGTTTTTCTAGCTGACTTTTACTGCAATTTCTTCTCTGCTTCTCACACTTCAAAGAAATCTGTATTTGTACAGCTACTTTAGGCCCCGATCTGCAACAGTGTGCCTAATACCAGCTGTAGTTACTGAAATACTACTTTTTTTTTTCAGATCAGGATGTTGATAGTGGCTTAGTATGAGTCTTCCTGAGACCGCAGACGTTTCTTGTTGGTTTTGGTGCTACCACTGTGTGTACATGGAGTGCTGGTTTATTGCTTCCTTCAGGAAATAATTCATCCAAGTCTCTGTGTCTTTTGGTGCCACTGTGGAAGACTTTCCTCTTACTCTTTATGGCCACACTGTCTCTTTTTCTTCAGTCACTTCTTTAAATAAAAAGTTGAAATGCCCTTCCTAAACAAGCAAAATTCTCCTGTAGGATTTTGTTTTCATCCTGTCATTCTCCTATGTTGTGTTATCCGCTCTGAGAGTAGGAAAACTATCAGAAATGTAGAGAATCTAAATCTTCTGAGCACTTGTCTTCCACCAAAAAGATTTCTTTAATCGATTTTCATTTGTGGGCATATGCTATTGCGACAGACATAGCAAAGAAGGTGGGAACGTGATGTAAACATAGGCCAATAATCAATATTGGTAAGCGGGATAGCATCAGGTGTTAGACATGGATTTAGGTGGTGTTAACAGACTTGAAGATAGATGCTGAATTCTTATCCTCCTCCTGTATCAGAGACCCACTTAATGAGTGATATATAGGAAAGGCTAATGGAACACATTAAAATTCTGCTTCTATCTTTTACTTTCCCTGCATTTTCATTTTTCTTCCCTTGATATCTGTGATGTGTGGTGCTGTACTTTCACTGCTCCTGCTGCATGAATGGAAGGTAACCAGAATCAGCAGGATTTTCACCTATGAGTAACAGGTCCTAAACATCCTCTGAGTGCCATAGTATCTGCTTGAGATTGAAGAATGCAGTATTTCTCAGCATGCCCCTGGTTTCCTGGCCTTGAACACCGGCAGCAATGGAGCATTCACTACTTCCCTGGGCAACCCATTCCACTGCCTCACCACTCTAACAGTAAAGAATTTCTTCCTCATATCCAGGCTAAACTTCCCCTGTTTAAGTTTGAACCCATTACCCCTTGTCCTATCACTGCAGTCCCTAATGAAGAGTCCCTCCCC
>JANRGW010054099.1:18347-77813 GCA_024733675.1 Psilopsiagon aymara | reverse complement strand
TGCACACAATACTCCAAGTGAGGTCTCAGGAGAGCAGAGTAGAGGGGCAGGATCACCTCCCTCGACCTGCTGGTCACTCTCATGCTGATGCAGCCCAGGATACGGTTGGCTTTCTGAGCATAATTTCTTGAAATGTTCACAGCACCAACAGTGCAGAATGCTGACAGCATGGTGAGTGCTCATGAATGATATGAATGATAGACTTTTCTAGATATACACTAGTTGGCCGCATCCCAAAGCCTCTGGTGAGGCCTCATGTGAGACCCGCTGTGCTTCCCTGACAAAATGGTCTTGGCTTACTGCTTAAAGTAGCCTGCTACACCTAGAGAGTTTCTTTCCTTTGTTTCTGGTATCAAGAGTTGTGTTTTGGAAAAAGAGAGGGTAGTTAGCTGTACATATGCTTTAGGTAGGTATTTTATTGAAGAACTTAAAAGTATGTAAGTGCGTGCATTCACACATGCATGTTCTTTAAGTGACTTAGGGTAAGCAGTTGGTTGACACACGAATTTCCTGGATAATTAGCCAGAAACTTTGAAAAGTTACTTAATATGTATTTTGAATAGTAGGTTTATGCTTTGAGGGATTCTTGCTCTGTAGTTTTAAATGCACTACCCTTTAAATGAAGAGTACCTTTTCTCTTAGCTGTGAATCGTCTTTCCTCCCAAATAAGTGTTTCCTTAAGTAGTGTTGGTTTATTTCTTTAAAGATGGTTGAATGTTGCTTTTTAAAAATATTATTCTTTGTGTGTTCTCTGAGATTACAAAAAATGGTCCTAAGATATGCAATGTGCTTTGAGCTGTCCAGAACATCGCAGGTTAGAATTTTATATGGATCTTACTCTAACCAGTGTTTGGCTAAGTAACTTCAATGGGGTCTGTAGGGCCCAGTTAATAATTTACCCAAGTTTTTGTGATCATTTAACACTAAGGGTGTTTGAAATGCTGCTGTTCATAATATTTTGCAGAGTGATAAAAATGGGAAACTGAAATTTCAGGCAAAACCAAGCTGGTCTGTAGTGAGTAGGTATTACTAAACAAGTCTGATACCAACAAGTGCTCTTTTGAGAGCTCTTTGTTTTTGGCAACATCATTTTGAATGTTACCAGAAATGTCCTGAATGCTTTCCCAGAATAATTTGGGAAGTGATTTCTCTAATTGCTGTAGGGAATATTGTTTGCCTTTACAGTCTATGCAGTCAGAAATAAGTTAACAAGCAGTCATAATATCTTAAGATGGAAAGGAAGGAAAATAAATAAGTCAAAAATGAGATAAAATCCTTGAGTGAAATAGAAGCAACTCAAACTATCAAGTTTGGTTTTGAAAGTAACCAGTTTTCTAGTATTGTTTTGAATCTGTTTTTAGATTCAGGAAGCCTTTGTGTTCTTGGCTAGGAGATGATTCTGTGATTCACTGTTTTAACAGTATACATTGGTGGTATAATATGAGTTGGAAACCAGAGGAGCTTTATGGACCTTCTTGGCTGAGCAGAGGCAGTGATCTAGGCATGTGTGTCACATCCAAGTTGAGCATGATGTGCAAACCACATAGCCCCCTGCCACCCTGCTCAAGAAGTATGTTCTAGCACACAGCCTGGTCCCACAGTAAGCAACTGAACCTGTGAAGGCATGTAGACGCTGAGAAAGGTCAGCTCTCAGGAGAGTTCATCTGAGCTGCAAGCTTCCTGTGTCTGTTGGCAGCTTGAGAAATTCCAAATTGCCAGTTGCCTAGAGGGTTTTTTAATCTGTGAATGTTTAAAATAGTCAATTGCTTTGGCATATTGACATGTGTAGTGTACCATGAGAATTCCAGCAGTTGCATTAAGTGCAGCTACTTCACAAAAGATAGAATGTTATTCATCTTAATCTGTTTATAATTGCTGTCTTCCTCTGTTTGTGTCTTTCTATCTCTGCTCTAAATACATGAAATTGTTAGAAATGAGTGTTTTGCTGTCACACAGGTAAGGCTAATGCATCCTGCTTCCATTATCAAGAAAGGTGTGCATTTTTGGATCATGTCTTTTTTAGTTTATGTAATTTGATCCCTGAGGGAAGGATTCATTTTTGTATTACATCACATAAAGGCATGCAACCATTTTAGGCAGGTTGTCTGGCAACAGCAAGAGAAGAACACCCTCAAAACATGTTGGATGCCAAACTTTGCAGTCTACTTTCTTTGTTAGAAATGGGGCAGGTAGCATGGGAATGGTAGTAAGTGTGCAAATGAAATGTCATTCTAGTGAAATATAACAGACTGATGATCTAATGCAGAAATTAAAATTTGCTCTTCAGAGTGGGGCCTCAGCTCAGGAAGAGGAACGCTTTCATGTCATCTTCTAGCTCAGACAATTAAAGAGGGAAGATTTCCATTTTGAACTGACAGCTAGAGATGCAGGTTATCCATAATCAGGTGCACTTTGTGGAGCCTTTGGATGTAAATTGAAGCAATGCAAAAACCAGAAAAATGATGTGTTGAAAAAGGCTGTAGAACAAAGCCATGGAGAAAAGGGCATTTTTGAAAAGAAAGCTTTCCTCACCTTATCCACTGTATGGTTGGACTCAACAATGGCTCCAAACATTGTATCCCATGTGCTCATTAAGACCAGACTGACAGGGCTGAGCGCACATCAATACACAATGAGTAAGGACTTATGCACAGTTGGACCATATCTGCATGTCTGTCAGGTTTGCATAGTATCAGGCACATTCTGAGCTCTATCAGGCACATATGAGCTCTGAGAGCTGTTAACAAGGCACGCTGGACATGAAGCTCATTGTGCTTCTGACCATACTGTGGTGCAGACATGGCAAGGCAAGAGTTTCTTACATAACTAGAACATTCTGGTGTGTTTGCCTTGTTCTTTGAATTTCCTCTCATTTGCAGTTCTTGTCTGTGATCTGTTAGACTCCTTGACTTTCCTTCCCAAACCCCTGAAGGAGCCTGTGCTTTGAATTCCTAGAAGTCTGTCATTAAAGCCATTCCATCTGTAGACTTGCTTTTGTTGGTTTTTCTTTCCACTTAAAGACACATGATCTCATGATTTTATTTCTGTTGCTGATGTTTCCAGGCACAGCTGTAAGTTCAGCACCTGGAACAAAGCTTGCTAATTCTCCAGTGTTTTACTTCCAGCCTTTTTTTTGCCTTTGGGTTGTTTTTCTGAGTTCGTCTCCCCCTGTGTGAAGTGGCTTGATGTGAACATGAATGAGCAAGTTAGTGAGCTGAGTAATCAGCAGTGAACTTGATATAGGTTTTCCACTGTGATGGAAGATCTGAAATCTTATATTGGGTTTCTGTTCTCATTCGCTGAATTGCTCATCCAAGAAAATCAAGTGGGATCATCCAGGAACAGAAAATACTGAGCTAGGTGAGGCAGATTGTTTGAATACCTTTCTCAGTATTTATACTGGGGCTTCAGGAAGGCAAAGAAAGAAATAAGTGGTGTCATTTCCATCATACTCCCCATTCCCCACCACCACCACCTTGGTTTCCAGTGTCCAGGGATAAATTCTGCACAAGAGCAGAGATGCAAGGTATAGATGTCATTACGGTTCTTGGGTTAGATGCCATTGTTCTTCTAGCTGTATGCAAAAATCATTGATGAAACCTTGATGATATTTAATCATATTTTATGGGCAAAATTTGAAATTAGCAAGGTTTAAAAAGTTTGCCATGCACTGGCTTTTTAAGCTCTTAGTAAATTTATTGCTCTTCCATGATAACCTGGTGACTGCCAAAGAAATAAAGGCCATATTCAGTTGATATGATACAAAATAGCATTTCCTACTGAAGTAATGAAATGTTGGGTTCTGTCAGTCACAAGATCTAGTGCTGACCAAGCTTTTGTAATTTAACAATCCATTGGTTTTGACAGATGAAGAAAATAATCCACAAAGCCTTCTCCCATTACTTTCCTCTCATTCTACTCATTTCAGACAATTTAAGTGCATGTGCCAATATTGTCAACAGCAACCAACCTTCTTCCCAGACTAAAAGCATATGTTCTTTTTATTTCCTACTGTTCAGGTGTAGGGTTGCAGGACATGATCAGGAGAAATTCTGAAAAGAGGTTGTTAGGGAATCTGACAGTTATGAAACCTGAAATAATGCCTGGGTGTGTACAGCTGCATGTTTGTAGAACAACCGTGCATTCATGATCTGGTCATGGGACTTGATGGGACACCTGAGTTTCACTCCTGACTTGCTGCTTTGTTTTGCAACGGTCCTTCAGCACCTCACCATTTCAAGCGACAGTGTTTTTTCTGCCATTGTGTAATTCTTGTAAGATCTAAGAATGAGAATTGCTGTATGAATGGGAGCAATTATTACTAATCTGTTCTCTTCTGCAAAGTTTTTTATTAAGGAAAGTAAGCATTAACCCAGAAGACTTTGTTGCAATGGTGCCCGTGCCACTTGTTGATAACACTAAGTGATTTTACTAGATAACTATCTTGTGCTTAATATATCATTGTAAAATGCAGATTTAATGGACAAAATGAGATTAAAATGGCTTTTAGATTCCACATAGAAAACCACAAGTAGGCAGTGCCCTAGTCAGTCTGCCCTGATTTGTTTGACTTGTATCTGGGTTGGGCTGAGGCATTAATACTTACCTTGTAGGGATCTGCAGCTGGGGCATTGCAGTAATGACATCTCCAGGTCTATGAGCAGAGATAAAGATGGGTTTAGTATTAGCCATACTTTAGGACCAAACATAGGTGGTAGTCAGGGATGTAGCCAGTAGAAGGCTACACAAGCTATAAGGCTGCTTCCTTTGTTGTTTCAAATTTATCTGCCTTATTGACTGGAAACCAAAGTGTTGGAAACACAAAACTATTTTACCTGGAAACTTTCCCTTTTCCATCCTGGCAAGGACATCCAAGTTGTGTTTCTTTAGGGTGTCCATTTGCTGAGGCTGATTTCTACAGTTGAGTTTGAAGAAGGGTCATCATGGTACATTGGTATTTGTAAGTGCACAAGAGCTGCCTAAATTGTTGTCAATGAGTGGGAACCCTCCTTCTGGCTCAGGTGGTAGGAACTGGTAGTTTGGGGTTCACAAGTCTTGTGGGTTTGGCTGTGTAAGTTACACAGCTGTTGTGCTTAGTGGAAATAGATATTTTCTGGTCAGGTAAGCAAGAGTAAAATGATTGTAAGTTCTGAATATGAAAGACTGAGGTAAAAAGGAGAAGGGAAGGAGGTGTCAGTTTCTAGATCTCTGTACTGAGAAGTCAGAGGTGTCATGCAAGAGTAACCAAGAAATGGTGGCAGAAGGGAAAATGAGCCAGCAAGGTGGAGAAGGCAAGATGAAGAGCCCTGCAGGAACGCAGATGTGAGCTGAAGCAACTGCTGAAGAAAGTGGGCGTCTCTGTCACTTGTGGAAGGGAGCAATTCAAGAGAGAGATAGAAAAGGAAAGGGAGGTTGGGAGGGGGATTTGGGTGGTTGCAAGCAAGTGCATCCAAAGTTTAGGGAAACATATCACCATAGGAAGGGGTAGCATTTTTTCTGGTTTTCAGTCGTTTCCCTGGTTATGCCTTCCTCTTTGTTTCCCTAGAACCAGGCTCTGATGGGAACATCAGAGCAGCAGCTGGCAGCGAGTGGCTCAAGAGAAGTTACAAGTTGCACTTGTAGATTTTTCTTATCTAGTTTTTTTTCTTTAAAGTGTCTGTCAAGTGGTTTTAGTTGAGTAGGATGATTTTAAAAAGCAGGATCCCAATTATCCCATACAAAAAGACTGATCGTCTAGAGTGACACTTGCTTTAACCGGTGGTAATTGTGTGGTCCATGCTGGGGGATGTTGCATTTGTCTTGACCTTTCATTCAAGTGCAAAGACTAATGCTTTTGCAAGAAGGAAGGAGAGATTGGAGCTGTTATAACCAGACTAGAATACGTCCTACTGTGCAGTGAACATACTAGAAAACATCTCTGAAGACATTTATTTGTTGGGTAGTGATAGTACCATAACAGAAGCTTAGCCTTGTTATTTCTGTCTGTTAATTTGTGAATAATTGACAAAAGATCTCAGGATGAATGTGGTGGTGATAAATGAAGTATGAAAAGTGAGCTTTTGTTTGTTTGTCTTTAAAATAATGTTTATCTGTTCCTCACTTTGTAAGTGTGCCTGCCGTTAAAATCTACTTCTCTCAGGAGTCCTTCCATGGCTTACAGCACTTTTGTATCTTAATGACTGGAAAATTTAACAGCATCCTCAGTGTATCACAGCATGGGAAACACCAACAAGCACTGGCTCTGTTTAATGGCTTCCATGGTGCTTTTTCCTGAAGAATAAATGTTTATTATTTTATTTGTAAAAGAGAATGAAACAGAACAGTGGGGCTTCATGAACTGTATTACTGAGAGATGTTCCTGTTGTTGTTTAAGGATTAAAAAAATAAAATAAATATTTTTTTATTGGTACTTTGCAAGGAGCTGACAAGAAAGGACTGTATGTCCTTTCTTCAGCAGGGGTGCTGCTTGTGTGGTCGAAGTGAACTGGAAATTACTGTTGCACAGCACAGTTCAGTTGTTTATCTCTTTTCAGCCAAACACTTTTTGAAGTATGCATGTGCAAAACTGTGAGACTTGGAGCAGCTGTTTCAAAAAATGTCCTTGATTAAAGGGCAGGCTAAGAAATGGTCAGATGGTGTCCAAGGGCTGAAGCAGTTTTATCTGGATGATGGGGCTGCTTGGTAGTTGACAGGCCAACCAGATTGAAAACTGTGTATTATTTGCCAGTCTCTGTTGGATCTGGTGGTGGCTAAGGGATCCGTTGTTCCTCCATGAAAATATGGCTGAGTTGATGCTTTTCCTCCTTGGTGTAAATAGGTCTTCAAAGTACAGATTTTGGCCAACATGGGCTAAAACTGTACTGAATTTCCAGTTCATCTTATTGATGTGCCAGCTTTGTGTGGTAAAGAAACTGAGATGTGAAAGGGCACTTAGATGGCTAGGAGTCCTTTAGGAATATCACAATTACCTAATTATATGTTTGTATGCACTCTGTAATCCTTAAGGGAATGTTTTTCGAGGCAACCTTTTTGTTTAAAAATGATCACTATTTCAATATCAAAAGCAGATGTTCATAGTCATCTACTGACTGAAACCTTTGATAGGTATGTTTCCAACAGTAGATCAATGAAGATGAGTGTCTGTCTCTTAGAGGCTCTGGGCGTCCATCATAGAAAAGCAGTTCTGGAAGCAGAGGCAGAAAGACTAGTTTCTGTGGCTTCTGTGGCACAGCTTAGAGTATGTTTTGCATCATTTACCGTGCTGTGCAAATACAGGTCTTGTCCTCCAGCCTATTTGTGCTTACTGAATTTTAGCACATCCTTTTCAACACAGGTGCCTGTGTAAGTTCATTCATGCTCCCTTGCAGGCTGCTTCTTCAGCTAGACAGCAGTATTTGGGGAGTGTTGAGTTAATGTGAAGAAACCTCTGCTCTTTTTATTTTTGTCTTGAGGAATTTCACCTAGAAGTCTTTGACACCTATGGCTGTATTTCAGAGTTGGCCTCTGTGGAGCTGTATGTGTTGCTTCAGGCAGATTTCTTGGCTTCAGGTAGCACTGTTCACTATCATTTCCCCTTGTCTCACATAGCCTTGCTTTGATGACCTTCCACGCGTCCCTAGAAGGCCAAACACAGCCTGCTTCCCCCCATCACACACACCACACACACAGGCAATGACAGGTCTTTGGGCTTGCCAGCTTGTGTTGGTCTCTTACCATCACAGCTTGAGAACATGTCCCTGACCCCTTTTTCTTCATTCTGACTTCTGTAGCTTCAATGAACTTTTTTTTCCCCTGTTGCTATAGTTGCATTGCCTTTGATGAAATCAGCTACATCCTTCCCTTACGGTTGGAGTTAGTTCTTAGCCCTGCTGGTTCTGGCAGTAGTCCCATCCAATATTAACTTCACATAAGCCTCATGTCCATATTTTTGGATTCTTTATCTGTTTATTTCTCTTCCAGGAATACTGTTACCTATGTAACAAAATCTTATAGCCATCTCAGAAATGAAATTCAGCCTTGCAGGCAGCAGCTGTTCCAGACCTTAAACTGATCTGTGGTGATTCTTAGGCTGTCCATCAGTCAAAATTGGTGTGAGTTGTCTGGTTGCTTCTCCTCTGTTCTTTTGAAATATTAATCTACTGTTTTCTGGGTACTGAAACTCCTACATGCAGAGGATTTCAGAACACTATATTGGCTTCTAGATGTTTTTAAGGGAGGAAGTGCAGTTTACATCTGTCAGCTGAGGCAGTGCCTGGAACTGTGCTAAGAGACAATCAGTATTGTAAGGCAGGGGCAGCCTGCTTTGTAAGCACATGCTGAAGTTTTTTTGCCTTGCCTTTTATTTGTTCAACAGAAAGTTCTGAAGTTGCTCTGGGGATGTGTTGTAGGGAGAAGTGTATGAGAGCACATGGATCTCAAAGTGTGGGTGTGGCTAGGTGCCCAGCCAGCTGGACTGACTTGATGCAGGCTTCAGTCATTGAGGTTGCTTGAATTGCAGCAAACCATATGCACGAGGTCTGAAATCAGTGTGCTATGCCCAAGGCTGTTCTGGGAGTAACAGCAACTAACTATTAAGGGGTTTGGGTTTTTTTATGTCTCCAGTTGTTAATATACAGGATTACTGAGCTCAAGCTCAATATAATCAGTCAGTGCCAATGAGAACTGGAAGTGAGTGCTGTAAAAGTGGCTCTGTTAGGTTACATTTATTCAGGAATAAAGGTGTGAAAAAGTTTGGTTCCTAAAATCCCGGATGAAAAGATGCACTTCTAGAATCTCTTACCCAGCATAGAGAAAGTAGTAAATTTACCGTTTTTTCAGAAAGTTTAAATCTCAAACCAAGTTGCATCCTGGCCTCACAGACTTAAAGGAACACATGTACTGATCTGTAACCAAATGTGATGACTCGCCCTGTTCATAATATTTGCTTAGGAAAAAAATTAAGTCTTTGCAGAGCAATTTCTAGGCTCTTCTCAGTGGAGCAATTTTGTCCATTTATGCATACGGGAAAATGATGCTCAGAAACCAGGAACCCTTAAAGGATGAAATACCTAGGTGAAGCTTACAGTTTATTTTGGTAGGAGGTTTAGATTGTCATCCTTACTAGTCACGGTGCTCACACTGAAAAGTGAATAACAGATACAGTCTTCAGTGATACCAGTTTTGAGAATTGCATCTTCTGCATTTTCATCTTCCAGTTTGAGTTCTCTGGTAAATAGGATGTTCCTCAGTAATTCTGCTTTGTCTCCTGAAATGTCATGCATGTGGTTATTCACAGTTGTTCCCGGATGTCACTGTGATACTTCTGGTTTTCTTTAAGCAAGTGCTTTCAGTTTTAGTGGTTGGATGTTTGCCTTTAGATATAGATGAAGCATATCTGCTTCATCTGAGAAAAAGGCTTGCAGTATTCATAAAATAAATCATTATTCTAGTATTTCTCACTTTGTATTTGTCTTGCCTATGTGATTTTCTGCAAGGTAATACCGTGTTAAGCAAACAAAGCATTTTAGTGATTAGCATAAATCAGGTTCATGTCAGTAGAAGCAACATCCTTAAAAGCAGCAGCTGTAAGTCTTTCGCCGTGGAATTTGGTTTCAGCTTTAAAATATCTTCATAACTCTTATTTGTTGCTGCTGATCACTGTTGCTAACAGCAATCCTGTTCTTCCTCTTTCAGAATGAGAAGGCCTTGGGGCATTCTGTGAGCCGCTCTAGTAACATCTCAAAGGTATGTTCCTCTGTATAACTCAGTCTTTGATAAACTTGGGGATACTGGGATTTCTTTCATTTCAAAAGTGGGGTAATATATGTGGTAATGTGACTAGTAAAAACGCTTCCTGTGCCTGTTATTGATAGTTGCTCCTGAAACATTAGAACTCTGGTGTTGTACATACTCTTTACAGGTCAAATGAAATAGAAGCTACAGTAGGTTTTCTCTTTCACACTGTCAGCCTCCTTAGCGTGGTAGGAGCAAGATAGATGACAAATGCCTGAGATCTTGTCCTGGGGAGAAAATTGCTCCAAAAATACCACTCAAGTATGTTCTTTTATACCATCAATTATCTGATGTAATGTTCTCTGTAAGATATGTATAGCCATGCATCCTGTAATATGTATTGGATGTGTTCTTATTATTTTATTGTCATTTCAACACTGAATTATTGTTAGAACCATGAAATCCATTGCTGTCAAGGCGTGACTGTGTAAGTATTTTTAAATATTTGCTATTACAGGCCTGTATCTTGTAAGTGATGCATGATGCTCTACCCATTCAGTATACAGGCACACTTCAGTATAGCCAATGGACAGACATCAAATGCACAATGGCTTTGTTATGCAGTTAGGGAAAAAGTATCTTCTGTCCCAGATAGCTTATTACAGTACAAACTTTACTCCTGTGTTACCACAGATGAGATTTTTAATTAGCTGGAAGCCTGATGCCTTTTTGCTTACACAGGTACAGTTGCTTAAAGCCTTCATGCAAGCAAGCTGTACTGGTTGACCTGTATTTTTTAATGTGGTGCACAAGCCTCAGCACTTCATTGCCACAGTTTATGTTGCTGGTAATAGTGGCTTTTAATGAGAGACTGAATCATATGCCTGTGACAAGCTAAAGTCCCTCTTTGTATTCTGGGCACTTCAGGATATAGGAAGGTATTCATGCCTATCTCCAGCAGAGGAAACAGTGGTTGAAGTTTATTTATGGTTTATATGGGTGCAGACAACTTTCATTTTGGAGCAAAAAGGCCAGATTAGGCTGGGCTTAAACCACAACACTGGGTATCTTAATGAGCAGGGCAGCTGTCTAATGCACAAGGTATTGACCAAGCTGAAGGTGGGGTTATCATGGCGTGGTGTGGGATTCTATTCTTCACTGAGCATCAGAAAATCGGCATTCACAGAAAAGGATGTGAAATAGATACTGTGTGAGTATAACTTCTCATCTATGCTTCTCTAAAATGGGACTGTGCCTGTTCCTTTTTACACTGGCTCTTCTCAGGGATCTCTCATTGGGTTTTCAGGCATTGTTCAGCAAGATGGAGTTTATCATTAAGTGTACTTTTCCCAGGGTGTGTGAAATTCAGCACAACAAGCTTTTTTGCGACAGCATTTGGTACCCAAATGAAGCTGCACAGTTCATTCTTAATTCATTTGGAACTGGTAGCATGGCAGTGCAATGGGAAGGTCCTTGCACTCTGGCAAGGCTCTCCCTGGGAGTGCTGGCAAGTGAGACCTCAATATTTGCATTCATCTTGATACACTGAAACATTCAACATGATTGCTGCGCATTGCCGAAGTTAGGATCTCAAACAAAAGGAAGCTTTGTCAATGGGTGAGATGTTTTGATTGCAAACATGAGCTTCCCAGAGGTATTGATGTTCTTGGGGCTCTTCTGTTGCCTCTGTGCCTGATCCATTCCTTGAACATACACCAGTCTGGAGATAGCTTCTAACAAGGGCAAGAGGTAGAAATCCTATCAGTAATATCAGTTCCCTGCTTTGTCTCATACAAAATGCTGCTTTGCAAGTTCAGGCAGCTCAGTGCTAAGCTGCAACGCTTTTGCAGTCTACAGGTGGATTAGCTGCTGCAAGCAATTTGTAGTACAAAACCAATTATAGTAGTTACAGTAGAGGGATGCTGCACTGAAGCTTAAGTACAAGGAAAAATTTCATCAGTTCTGAGGTCTAATAAGAAAGTGCCTTATATTTTTGTTTAGAATAGTATAATATCCTGGCCAATAAGGCAGATTGAATAAGTGTAAATGAAATAGTATGGAAATGCTTGGCTGCCTGTGTAGCTCTTTCTGAAACCCACAGAGCTTGTTGATAGTGCACCATTCTAAGAAGAGCTGTTTAACCAAAACTGAGTTTCATCAGTTATATGCTGCATTTCCAGATATGTTGATGTGTGTGTGTGTGTGTAAAGAAATAATGATCATGCTTCCTGCAAATGACACATTCAGCTATTATTTTTCCACCCAAATCTAGCTCACAGCATACCATTGTTGCAAATCTGCTACAATTGCTTGGCACTGATACTTGATTCAAAGCCTTTCTGGTGCTGATACGTCATTATGATCCCGCTGTGATTATTACTGTGTATCTTTCCACTGCTCTCAGTTGCACAGTGCAATATGAGTGGAGAGGATTGAGTCAGAACTCAGCCTCTAGCCAAGAGAGGATGCTGTGTTACTTGGTGTGACCAAGGAGAGCAATGCCTTAAAAGTGGTCAAGGAGGGAGGCAGACAGATGGTGCCACTGGAAATGGGATCAGCTGGTAGAGGTAGCAGGGTCTTTCCAAACACAGACCACAAGTATTCAGGCCAGGTGGAGCCATCCTTTGAGAGGAAGGAGCAAAAAAGGCAGTTCTCCCAGAGGCAGATGCTAAGAGAGGCTGGAGAGATGCTGGTACATGTGGCCAGGCTAAGAAACGGTCACCTGAATTCTTGGCATGGGATGGATGCCGGAAGCAGCAGAAAAAGGAGTAGGGAATAAGATGTAGGAGGATCTTCATGTGGTGCTATTAGGTTTTGTGCAGTCTGTTGCACACTGGGGGATGTGGCATGTCTCCAGGCCTTTCCTTTCTGTATTGGTGTGTGTACTTCAAACATTCCTTTTAAATCTGCTCCACATGAAATGCTTGAATTTCTGGAATCTTTTCTATGTTTGTTTTGGAATTAAAAAAAAAGAAGTGTTGAAGGCAGATGGACTTGATCTACTCATGGGAAGGGGACATGACCTGATTCCCAACTTGCCCTGTTGAAGCACAAGTGGTGCTGATTGAAATACCCTCTATTGGCACTGAGGTATGTAGCCCAGCTCCACATCTCAACTATTTATCATAAGCCAGCATTTTTCGCAAGAAGCCACCATTCACTGGTAAGTGCCTTCATCATACAAGCCAAGCAGAGAAATAATTGAGTGTTACAGAAGCTTCATCCTCTAAATACAGATGAAATTGACCCTGAAACACAGTTAGTCACCAAAAGCAACTGAAAAAGAGATTTTCACAGTGGTGGTAATTCATGCCCTCTGCTCCCAGATAAAGGAATTGTGCTTGCAAGCAGATTAAACAAGGTCACTAATGAAGGGGCTCTGCCAACAGTTATCCTCAAATTAGTGATATTGTTTACCTTTAAAGTGTCTGATATAGCCTGAAACTGTCATGTGATGTGTGGAAATGTCTTCAGGTCATCTGTGTGCTATTCCGGTCATCTGATTGCTCCAGAGGGCTGATCTGAGAGTTGTGGGGTAGCATTTTATAGTCTTATTTTCCTAGCCCTCTAAGGGGTAGGCTTTGAAAATGCTAATACTGGGATCACAGCAAAGGAATTAGAAGTGCATTCCTTCAAAAATTTAAATGCTTTGTCTTTTCTGTACGGTTTTTATCTTTAGAGCAGAAGCACGCTGTAAAATACTAAATTATTCTTAGGCTGAATGGCAGCCAGTGCAGATGCGAAGTGGTAGCCTAAGCTTGCTATGAAATTTAAAATCCATTTAGGCTGTTCATCAGCTTGGAACAGATTTAGGAAAGCATATGAATACACACGTCCACTGTTGCCTGGAGCTTTGATGGATATAGTGAGTGTTCATCTGTAGAAAAGCAGTCCAGGTTTTTCAGTCACAGAGTTTAGCTGTCCTTCAGTTTATCAGACGACCAAGGCTCACGGAAAGGAACTGCTGCTCAGAGGTGTTCTGTTCAGGTACATGAGCCTGGGGGTAGGAAAAGAGAAGCTGCTTAAAAAAAAAAAAAAATTAAATTTCTTCTACTGAGCTATTGGGGAAAGGAAAAGACAGGAAAAATTGTATAGTGTGAAGATTAAGGTATGCTCTTTTCCCTGCCCACAAGAGCAAGTAATGTCATGCTGGGGCATGGTGCAGTTGTGTTCATAGGGAGTGTGATTTTCTACCTGTACTGTGATAAATCCCCAGTAGACTGCGGCTGGATTCTTTCTTCATATAGGTATGATGGTACCCTGTGAAGGACAAACCTTCAGGTGTTGCCTTTCCTCTCTTGTCCCCACAGTCAATTCAAGGTACTTTGAGGAAGATTTTCAAGTCAGAGGGCTATTTTACTGGTTTTTTCTTTTGCAGAAGCTGTGCAGTTGCTACTGGGTTTAGTCAACATTAATCCTGTGCTACAGGCAGGTTGAATTGCACTCAGGGAGATTTTGAAAGGATAGATAGCCTTCTTCCTGTGGCAGCTTTGGCTCTGGTATGTCTAGAGAAAGTTCCTGCCAGAATCCTCGTTTAAAAATTCTTTAGGAAGAATGAGGGGAAACTGACTTCAGCTTCGCTTCTGGTTTCTAGACATAATGCTAATTATAGTCATATACCTTATATAAAGTGTGGAACGAAGTTCTTCTAGCAGCTGACTGCTGGTTCCTATTGAATTGTTGCCAAAATTGTATGATGGAGTCGATAGTCGTGAAAATTTCAGATGCCTCTCTCCCATGTTGTCTCTTTTTGATTGTTTTTCCCTCAGATTTTTTAACCACTCTCCATTCTAATAATGCTGATTTATCCCAGCTGAAGACACTTGATTTTAATATGCACTGAGAATCAAATTGGCACAATTCTGGTAGGAAGAATTTAATGGAGAAGAGAAATTACTGATATTGATCCTGCCGTATTTGAGGCAAGCTTTCAAAAACAGCCTGTCAGGAGGGCTGTCTGCCCTTCACCACGTCCAGGCTGCCTGTAGGTGGCCTGTTTTGGCTATCTCATGCCTCAGGTTAGTACACTCAGCGTGGGTGGTTGGTCTATTGCACTGCTGCCTAGGTGTGCTAGTTCAGCCAGAGCCCTCCTTCGGCGTGCGTGCATTGAAACAACCAGGTGTGTTCTGCTGGTGAGCTTTGGAAGCTTTCTAGCTGCAGTACACTTCATTGGAGCTGTAGTCAGTGTGTATGTGGAATACAGCGCCTGCTGAAAGCATAAGAACACAAATATGTTGTATTCTGGTGGATAGCTGGAGCCAGGCAATTACATTTATTCTGCAGTGCTCAAAAGAAATGATGGATGTGTCCCTTGGATTTAATAAACACCTCCCTTCCTGACCAGCCCAGGCTCGGGAGTTCTCAGCGCGACAGAATTTTGCCACTGTGAGTGAGACAGGGCTGGAGCAAAGGAATTTTTGCCACTGACAGAGGGAGAGGAGGTGAATGGGCTGGGTGTGGCCCAAAGAGAGGCAGATTCCCTGGGTCTCCTGTAGATGTCCTTTCCCTATCTGAAGAGAAGCTGGGTTGGCTGTGGAGAGCCTTGCAGTGGCACTTGGTGCCTTTTCTCACAAGGCACCCATCACTTATTTTCTTTCCCAAATCACTGTCTGTACCCAGATCCTGCCAAAGGAACAGATATGGGGTGGTTTCTGTGGTGTAAGCTAAATGGGAAGCAGAGCCTTGGGCTTATGCTGCCTCTGGAGATGTAGGATGCAAGATAAATGAGAGCCATGTCCACGTCTAGCAGCAGCCTTGCCTTCTTACACACATTTAAATAAAATCTGTGTGTGAGAGAGAAAATAGCTCTCTGACAAAGGGTTCTCAAAAACGTAGGGTGTGATAACCATTCCTCTGATTCTGCCTTTCCCCTGTGCTGCTGCCACGTTGTAATGTTTTAATACTAGGAGAGACAAATCTCATACAAACAGAAGTCCCAGTGGCCAATTGCAGATAGAAGCACTGGGATCTTGGTGCTGAAAAAGCATCACAGTGCAGGGAGATTACAGGGTTTGGGGGTTGGGGGGAATATTAAAGGTAGCAGGCTTCGAAAACTCGTGCCTGGGACAGGACAGCTCTGGAGCAGTGGTGGGAGATGTCTCCACTTAGCTAACATCTACTATGGTTAGCTGTGTCTCTAATCCCTAGGGGACTGGTGGTGATTTGAGTTGGCTCAGTGGAGAAGACCATCACTGTGCTCCTGTGGTTCTTATGGGGAACAGAGGCAGACAGGAATGCTGCAATGGTCTAGTGGTGCTTGAGACATCTTTTAGCCTCAGGTGCAGCTAGTTACCTTTCAGGATTTTTGCTGTTCTCTTATTTTATATGTTTATTTTGCCAAGCAGAAAAGCATTTGAACTGGGTTTATCACAGTGTAAAATAAAGACAAACCCTTAATCAAAATGCCAGGTTGAAATTTGGGTTGTGGAGTGTTTGGCTTCTTGCTGTATCACTAAATTTGTATTTCTCCTAAGCTCTTTATGCTGCAGTTCCTCTTGAGTAAAAGACTTTAAACTGTGCTTCTTTTCTCTAATTCTTTGTCTGCCAAAGGAAAGGTTTGCTCTATTATTAAATATGTATAGTGCTTAGCATGTTAGTTCCAGGTCGTTAGCTGGGACTTCTAGGTGCATTTGTATCACAAATAGTAGGGCCATAATACTGGTTCTATTCAGTGTGCCACCTAGAAACGCTGAAGTTAGCAGGTGTGGGGGAAAACCTTTCTTTGTTTCCTTCAGACTTTCAATCAGTGGAGGTATTCTTCTGGAGTAAAGTTGTTTCTAAGTTCTTAGCTTTAATGAATAATTTAATAAGGTTTTTAGAGTGTGACAGGCCCTGTTCTTTAAAACAAGGTATAATTGCTAGTACTGAAGTGCAGCACAGAGTGAGACGACAGCAACTATACCGAGAAGTGCCATCTCAAATAAGCAGGTTATTTTGTAGTACACCCAAGCCACTGATGTGTTCACTATGTCTCACTTCAAAGATGACTTTATTTTCTGAGGCAGGGTGTTGTTTTTTTTTTTTTTATTCTTTAGTGTGCAGCATGTAATCACAAGTAGGTAATCAGAAAAGGCTGAGTTCTTTCACTAACAGATCACACTGTTCATGGAGTGGGGGCAGAATGAGAACAACCAGCTATGGCAGCACACATATATATATATACACATATGAACGTGTATATATATGCATGCACACACATATGTTTGTATATATATAAAAATTATGAATATATATATGTGTGTATATATATCCTCCTGATGGCAGCCCTCCAGAGAGCTTCCAGGGATTGCTATCTTTAGAATCACTGGTTAACTAAACACCAGTGCAGAAGGCTGTACTGTGACCTAACTGAATTGCATTAGGTAGGAATGTCAATATACACAATTGACTAACTATTGACCTTTAGTCCTGAGCTATTTTAGGCAACCAGACAGGTTTTACAGGGTAACTAACTAGCACATAGCTAAAAGGCTTGTCATTGGAGGTGATACTCGTCCATGCAAAGGGCATGGAAGTCTACAAAGATTCAGCAAGTGATTCTGGTGTTAGAAGGGTTGAATTCAGGCTGTCAAGGCTTAGGATACCCAGCACATAATGTGCGTGGCAGAAACCTCCTATGGCAAGGAATGCTTTAAAACTGCTGATGCCATTGTGAGTAACCAGTTCAGTCAGAGGTGCTGCTGGGGCATTGATGGTATGTATGCCAGAAGCTATATAGTGAAGAAGGCTTTGATTGCTTATTTTCACAGCCTCATCAGAGCTGAGTTTTGCATGGGACCAACATCAGAGTTCCAGCCTAGCTGGATCTACCTCTCTGTTGCATTCTCCTATTGCATTGCCCCTTCTTTGCCCTGTTCTGGCCAAGGCTGCCCATGTTTCTTCTTTACTTTGGCACTTCTCTGCCTGATAGTTTCTGTACCTGAGTCATTAAACCCAGGAAAGCTGTGTGGACTGACCAGCATCAGTTAACATGCATCTCTGCTTCTGGAACTGGCAAACTTCTTGGCTGCAGCTTGCATTTTGCTATGCTCTTCTCTCCTCAGCAAGTTGTGCCTCTCTATTAGAGGTGCATTGCTCTAACCAACTGATAGTCCTCTCACTGCTGAAGCTGGGGAAGTGACTGACATTAAACAAGCTCAGTAAAAGAAGTGGTTAGCTTTACCTCACCTTGCTATCCTAATCTGATTTGCAAGGCAGCTCTGTAAATATTTTCATGAGCAAAAACCATGGCAGGAAAGGAGGATGGAGTAAGAGACTTGGCAAAAGCTATTGAACCATTGAGCCATGGCTTTTGTTGACGGCCACAGCTTACATTAGCTTAAAATGAGGATGGAGTGTAACTTCCTCTAATATTTTGGTGTTAAACTTTATGGTGCCTTTCCAAGTGTGTTGGCTTCTGCTCGTATTTTGGTTGCATTTGTGTTATGTATGAAGGTGGAGCAAAGGACCTCATGTTTTGAAGCAGGAAGATAAGAGGAAATGTGCCTCAGATGTGGGGCTTTTGCAAGCTGCTCTGAACAGTGCTGGCAACTGGAAACAGAGTAGTAAGCTTGAAATGCAAATTAAATTCTGCCTTTTTCTCTATATTTTTTTTTTTTTTTTTTTTTTTTTGTCCCAGCCTTTTGATTTTCCAGGTGATGAGACTTTGACATCATCTTGGTGCTGAGCATTTGGATCAAAAAAACAGTAACTTGGCTTCAGAAGGGAAAAAGGGAAATTCTGGATCATTGAATCCAGTCATCTGCTGTTATACTGTCACATCATATATACCACTGTCTTTTTGTTTGAAAGCTTCATTGTTAAAATGGAGGTGTAGAGAGACTGGATTCATTCTAAGCAGGTTGCTTTCTGTGATTTGGTTCTAACATAAAACCTGAGTCAGATTTGTTAATCGATTTGGGACTTCAGTTCTAATAATATGTGGCTCTCTTTCCATGGCAGAACTCTACATGGTTTTTTGCTGGTTCAATATTTTGTTTTTAGAAGATTGTGAAATATGTCTTTTAAAATAATTATTTAAGTCTTATTAATTTTCATTTGCATAATTATGGCAGCAGATTATAGTGTGTCAGGTCTTTCACTAATTTGTCAGTCTTTAAAGAAAAAAGAGTAATTACTGCAGAAACTCTTTTTAAAAGATAAGGTTTGAAGTCAGATGTTCCTTCTTTTAGCAGAGGTTAGGCATCAAAGAGAAATTAAAACTTCCAAGTAATACCTGAATTCACCTCACTGTATGATCAACATTCTGTATCATTAGCTTGTGCAAGTGGTATAAAATGTAAAGAACCATAATTTTCAGGGTAAAGCAAATAACTGGTGTGTAAGTCTTTAATTAATTTTGTCGCAGTCATAACATAGTTCAGTTTGCTTTCTGGCTCAGTCTCTTGGTTTTTATTCTATACATGTACCTAGCTGAGCAGGACAGGAAATAAGTTTCAGTGTCTTACTCTTACTATGGATCAAGAGGCATGTGTTTAGTCTTGCCCTCATCTCCTGCAGACCCAGCTGTAAATGGATACCTATTTTATCAGACTCAGTGCACCCGCAGCATCCCAGTGTGAGGCCACATACATTGGTCTCTGTAGTGCTGTTGGCTACAGAAACAAAACCTTAACAGTTGAGTCCTGTAAAATGGAAGATGGTGGTTGTATCTGTATTTACAAAGTAGTGCGTGTATCTTAGTATGCCTGTCTTCTCTCACAAAGAGTATAATGTGTGACAAGCTATTGCTTTTGCTGTGAGAGTGTAAAAGGCTGCAGCAGCCGTGTTTAAATATGCCATAGGGTCTCTTAACAAAGTAAGTATAGGATTAAAGAGTCCTGAGAGAGATACAGTGTGTGTGTGTGTGTGTGTGTGTGTGTTGCACCATGACCAGAGATCATCAAAGCGGTGATGACTGAGCTAGCTCTGGCATCTCAAGCTGAAGTACAGGGCCGGGCACAGCATGCTTCTGTGGCACCACACCTTTCATACCATGAGTCTCTCCTAGTCTGGCTTTGTGCCCTTGCCTGGCCCAGGTCTGTGCTGGCTCTGCTGGGTTTTGTACAGCCCAGCATGGTGTTGACACTAGTGTTGTCCTGATTGCGTTGTTCCTTCCAGGGTTTCAGACTTTGCTCTGTAGATCAAGAAAGCTGTAAACCTTTGTTTGAATTTTAAAATGCAAGTAGTGTTTTGCAGCAGTGGGTGAGCAGCACAGCCTCTCCAGCAGCTGTGGAACATGGGAGAACCAGGCGTAAAAATTCTCTTTCATGTGATTCATGTGTCCTCATTGCCAAAACCTCTAGGAAGAGTCAAGGAGTTTCTCTTTGTGACCCACAGAATATAGCCCATCATGTCCCAACTCTGAGGCAATGATCATTTTTGCCATATTGATTTTAGAGGCCTGTCTATTAAAAGTGTTAAATATTCCAAGAGCATATCTTTCTTTTTTGTGGGGTTAGTTCAGCTGAATTCTGAATTCTGTGGTTTTTCTATGTGTCAGTGTGCTCTTCTTGGGTCTTATGAATGTGACTGCTGCCACACCTCTTCTCCAGGTAGGTGGGAGACCCGGTAGGAGTGAGGTTAGGATGAAAGGCCTTGCAGAGTACAAAGAGTACTTCAGAGAATGGTCTGGTTTGGCAGGTGATGCTCCTGTGTATATAATAGTATAGCAAATAGCTCCTCAAGTAGTGTTTAAATCACCAAATTACTGAGGGCTCTGTCTTGTGAAAAAATGCCACAAGCTTCTAATCTCTTGTCACCATTGTAAATGGAAGGATTAGCTATTATGTGGTAGTTAAATTCCGACTAATCTATACACACACCTTCACCTAATTATTCTAATTACTTTAGTGTTGCTCATTTCCTGAGCTGCTGTTCTGTGCGGTGTTTGACAGCTGGCAGGTTCTGCTCCAGACATGGCTGCATTTGACCTTGAGGAAAAACGTTTCTCTTCTGATTACTACCTTTCCTAAGGATGAGGCTGTGTGACCTCCCATTCTAGCTTTGCAAATAAAACTACTTCCTTGCAATTAGTCCTTGAATATCTGATGCAGAGTGATATCTGACTTCATATGCTGTGTTTTAGGGTGAAGGTGGTTCCTGTGCATACCAAACTCTTCTGACCTGTGACTTGCTTTTGTTTGTTTTACTTTCACTGCAGGCTGGCAGTCCAACCTCTATTTCTGCCCCTCGCAGCTTCTCTCGGACTTCTGTTACACCATCCAACCAGGACATCTGCAGGTAAAGTGTGGTGTTTGCATGGCCACAGTGAGGCTCATGCGAGCTTCAAGTTAAGAAAAAACAAAACCTGGAAAGCATGTGTATGGGGAAGTAAGTGATGTGGGGTTCCTATGTGAAGCATCCCATTTGTTTGACGCAGCTGCTGTCTAACACTGCTTTGTCAAATCTCACTGACTGGCCCCGCTATGTTTGCCATTCTCACACTAGCCATAATTTCTCATTTCTTCACTTTTAATTTTAATTATGTGTGTTCTCTTTTGTAATTGTTTTTTTTACTTTCTGTGCTTTTATTCCACTGTTCTGCATGCAGTTCCAGTGCAGTGTTTTCTGAGTGTTGTCATCACAGTCCAGTGCAGTCTGCTGTTGTCTTGAAAAATCCTCACTGCCAAAGCCCTCTGACACAAGGGGTCACTGTGACAGTAATCTGTCAGGACAAGTTACATGCAGCAAAGAGAAACTCCTGTGGGCAAGATCGGGGTCAGGCACTCAGATCTGCTAAGAATGTAAAGCCCACCCGCACTCTGAAATTCTCCAAGTCTCTCAATGACGTGGACCAGAAGGCGCAGAGCACCAGTGAGTGCTTTGACTATGTGGAGCGAACACGCTCGGAAGGCAAATTGACCCCGACTCAAGAGCAGTGTTTAAGGATTAACAAATTTCATCTTAACGAGAGGAAACTGCTGAATCTCAGGCCTCTTTCTTTTACCAATTCTAAGCACTCCTATATCCCTTCCCTTTCCAACTACTCGAGTGCATCAGGAGAAGCAGAGAACCACAGCGCTGTACATATCCCCTTGCTGGAGGACAGAGTGGACCATGACACCTCAAGGAGCAAAAAACTGTTGCGTTACCTTTTTTCCTTCTCCCACACCTCCAGCACCAGCAGCCTGCATAAGTTCCACGAACTGGAGAACTATTCCAGTCACTTCCAAGCTGACAAATCCTCCAGCATGCTGGTGGAAAGCACAGACTTCTGCTCTGATGATATGGGAGATGATGACGTCTTTGAGGACAGCACCTCAGTAAAACTGAAAACAAAAGAGCAGCGGGCGCCTCTCTGTTCAGTTGAGAAGGACAGTGACCTTGACTGCCCTTCTCCTCTCTCAGAAAAATTCCCCCCTCTCTCCCCTGTGTCCGCATCGGGGGATACCTGCAGGTTGGTTTACCAGAAAACCACCTACCTTTGAGCTCTCCCATGTGTGGTGGTGACTGTTTTGCTTTTCCCTGCCTTTGTTCTGTTTCTGTCTTTTCTTTCACCCTGTCACCTTGCTTTAATATGTGCAGTTTGAAGCATGCAGCCTTCTATCTGCTGTCCTGCACGCCTCTGATGCACTTTACAAGGCTACTAAACAAAATAATTTCCTCTGGAGTCAAATAAATTCTCTTGCAATTTGTTTCATGTCTGAGGTTCTGAGATGGTATTTTTCTCTTATCATTGCCCAAACTGGGAATATCATGAGAGAATCAGCTACACATATAAAAGGCCAAACTGACCATGTCTTGCTTTTCGTGAGCCAAGTGTTGGCCTGACAGTCATTGCTGGTTTGGTCAGAGGGTGGAGAGTCAGGAGGTTGAAAATTGCATCTGAGATCAGGCTGATAGAGCCTAAGATATTTTTTTATGGTTTCAACACAGTTTGTATCCCACCATGCTCTTTAAGAATAAAGGTCTTTCTGGATGCCTTAGACAAAATGGGGGTCTGAGTGCTGTGATATCCATAGTGCAAGGTCCAAAATGGATGGGTATCCTTGTTCCAACTGCGAGGATTTACTCATGCACAGGTGGTAGGAGCAGGCAACTCTGGACTGTCTTCGTAGCGACTTGTCTGCAGGTCTGCTCCAGGTCCAAAATGAGATTGAGGAGCAGGAGTCACCATGTACAAGAACAAACATCTCATCCCTCTTATCATTTTACTATCCTGATCTTTCTCCTTAATGACAGCAGTTTCTGAAGCTGGCTTAGTTAGTATTTGCCAATATTATTTGATTCCCCCTTTCATTACCAGCAAAATCTCATTCCATATTGGCTTGTCATCAACAGTGTAATCCACCCACTCCATTTCCACTTGCCAGCTATCAGCAAGGTCGCAAGAAGCAAGATGCTACACATCAGTAAGAGATTTCAGTAATAGACAGGGATGGCAGCATGCCAGGATGTACTTCACATATGCTTAGTAACTTATATTCATTCCCTGAGCTCCTTACCATCCCCATTTCAATTCATGACCTCTTCTGTATGGTTAGAAGGGCTTAGTGATGTGTCGTGCAACCCTAGGGTTGTGTATAAATTGAAGCTGGAGATCAAATGCCAGCACCTGGTAGTAGCACTATATTGGGTGTCCTTGCTGTCTGCATGGTTAGGCTGTGAGGGAAATGGGGAATTCTGCAGAGCTGATGCTTCCTTGTTAGCAAAGTAAGAATTTGAGAGCAAACCCATACGTCCATTTACAGTAGGTGTAGTTTGGGGAGATTCAGTGCTGTGTCTTTTAGCAGTTGGCAGGTGCAAAATCACTTCTCTTGTGCAAAATCCAGGCTGTCTAAATTAACCCTTTATGATACCAGATTGGGATGTTTCACAATTTTGGGGGGAATTTTATCTTTCATTTCAGATTGTAATCCATGAGTAGCTGTACCTCTCTGCATATTTTGTCTTGGGAAGTGCTATCTTATCTGCTTAAGTGCTATTTTCAGTTAAGTGCTGTTGTTCTAGATGAAATGTCATTTCTTACCCTGCTTTTTCTTTTGGATATGCATTTCTGTCAGACTCTGTGTGTCTGCCTCATCTGTTAGAAAGCGTCTTTCTACTTAGTAGTGTCTGTGCCCAATTATTTTGTGCTTGTGTATGTGCTTGCACAGCAACGGAATTCTTTAGTTTAGCTCCTTTACAGAACACATTCCTTTGTTATGTATGTCTCAGGATACTCAGTGGGCAGCCGTGTGTGATCACAGGTATTACATGCCTCTTCCACATCCTTTCTGCTTCCTCTTCTCCTAATGAGCAGCTTTTCTCCTGATTCAGGATATGTCACTGTGAAGGAGATGATGAGAGCCCTTTGATTACACCCTGTCATTGCACGGGAAGTCTTCATTTTGTGCACCAAGCCTGCCTGCAGCAATGGATCAAGAGCTCAGATACACGATGCTGTGAACTGTGCAAGTATGAGTTCATCATGGAGACAAAACTGAAGCCTTTGCGAAAGGTAGGCACAAGACCTGCTTTCCCGAGGAAATGCTTTCTTAAACGCTGGTCCGCTTTGAAAAGAAGCAGCCCTTGCCCATGAGCCCACAGTACTCCCCATGTATTTATCATGTTTCTGCGGCTCCTTAGTAAGTCTGGTCAGTTTTGTATGGGTGCAAAAAGATTTAAATTAACACTCGGCATGGCAAATTCACCATCAGTGGAATCCAGCTCTGAGAGTTAGTTATTGTGGCTAAATTGTCTGTAGCTTGGCACCTCTCTGTGTGTAAATGTTTTTTTCTGTGCTTTCTCTGCTTGGAGTGGGTGGGAAGCAGTTTCTGAGTATTGTGCCCTATGGGAAAAAGCTGTTGGGCACCTTCAGAAATGACTCACTCAGCATCATTAGTTGTATCTGAACAGGTCATCTGTAGGAAAGAGGCTAGATGCCAGAAGGTAGGGACACAGCCATAAACAGAAGAAGAAATTTCCTTTGAAATTTATCTAAAAAGTCTTTTTAGAGGTTCAGCTGCAGCCAGAAGATAAGCTGCCTCTGTATCTTCAACTCAGCTTTTATGGTATCCTGTCAGTTAGGAGAAAACAGCCTGGAACTGATGATTATGAGCACGATGGGACAAATAATAGGGTTTGTGCTTGACTGTAGGGTAGAAATGGAATTAAACTTCCTCAGTATCTTAAGGTTGTGTTGCAGCATTGGGCTGTTCAAATACTAAGTTGGTAAGGGAAGAGAATGAGAAACAAAATGTGTCAGGTTCAAGTGAAGATGAGGGAAGACAAGAAATGGATGCTTCATTTTAAAATCTCGATGGAAAAAGAAGACATTAAATCTGAATTTTATGCTGTTTCTTGTTTTGGTTTGTTTGTTTGTTTTGGTTTAACAACACTTCAAAAGCCAAGACCTCCTGTTTTACCTCCGAAATGCTGTATCATCAGAATAATGCATTGAGGCATATTCTAGTTTCCTTTCTGGGCTACTGCATACTTAAATAGTTAGCGGAATATCTTCTCTTTTGCTGGGCAGTCACATCTCTTGAGGAGACGAGGTGCTGCACATTGGTTTGGTGGTTGTGGGTCCATTAGCTCAGGAGAGGTATTGTCCAGCAGAAAAGAGAAATATAAGTCAGTCAAAGCACAGTTCCTCATGGCTCTGTAAAAGCATTCACAAATAGATTTCACATGCATACTTTTTGGCAAAATAATATAATTTATACTTTCTACCAAAAGTATAAAAACCTTTGTCTAGACACTAAAGCAATTTTCCCTTTAAAATAGCATCCAAATGTTATGTTTTGTCCAGTCTTTTTCTAAGATAAAAAGCACATAGCTTTCTAGCATGACGTGAGTCTAGCATGTCATTGCGAGAAGTATTGAATTCAAGTGTTCATCATGAGATTTAGATGCCTGCAGAACTGGAGATGTGACTTGGACTGGCCAAAGGCATTGTTGGAAAGACAAAGAGGATCACAAAGTCTCTGTTTAATGTTTCAATTATTTTTTTATTTGTAGCACTGGAAACAGTAATTCAGCATAATGGGTGATCTCTGTCATACCAGTCAGGTCATCCTTGCTCTCTTCCACCTTATTTCTTCTTTTCAAAGTCCTCTTTTTCTGAAAATTACTCTAGGAGACATCAAATGCACCGCTCTAGAAACACATAGGTATGTATGAAAAGCCTGTGTGTGCCCCAGCATATAGTTTGTGAAAGTGTGAGAAAGGCCCATCTTGACTTTCCATTCCAAGCAGATATGCTGAGGGATGTGTATCCTACATGCAAAATCTTTTATCATACATATAGGAGAAATTTCCAAAAAATAATTTAAAAAAAGGGTGTCACAGGTAAAAAAAAAAAAACAAAACCAAAACACAGGTTTTTTTACAATCCCTTGCATATAAGAAGCATCTAAAATAATTTTCTAATTTCTTTGTGTCTTTCCTAAATACAGTGACCTGAGTGAACTGACTTTGTGGTTTCTTGTGGGCTATATAAACATTATCAATAGTCTGAGGATTTAATCTGCTGCATCCTCTCACTTACAAAAGCTGTCATCCCACTTCTACTGTGTGTTCTTAGGGCATATGTATTTAAGTGCACTTGAAACACTGAAAATAAAATATGGGTGTCACGGCTGTAAGTAGTGTTAAATATATGTGAAGATTGAACGAAACCCCCAGAGGTAGGAGGTGAAAACTAAACAGCCATGAGCTGAGAGCTAAACAGCCTTCACTGTGCACAGAGGGACTCTAACAGAGCTCAGCGTGAGATGCCTTACACACACTGGTCAATTGTTCCACTTGTACTGCAGTGTTTTATTGAATGTCTGCCTGAGCAAGGGTACCCTTTGACACTCAAAAATGCTCAGCTGTCACTGTGGGTAGCTGCTGTTGTGTGGGGAACGCATGAAAGAGCAGCCTTGCTTGCACTGCACAAGGCATTAGGGTCCCTCTGTGTTGGAGTTGCCCATGTGGGTAAGCAGGGTGCGATGACATTGTGCTGAGGCTCCAGATGGGAGCTGAGCACTGGAGGTCCCTTCTGGTACCGGGATGGCTCCCATCACAGCAGGGTGAGCTACCAGCTGTCACATATGTGCTGTGGTCAGAGCCATGATGCTGTCTGACTTTTAAAATCCATGCTAGGAGGAAACCAGTCTCCTGCCTAGTTTTTGCTCTTATCAGTGTTCTCTTTCTTTATACTGTCCAGTATCTACAATAAACACCTAATCTCTTGCTCTTCTTCTGGGTTCCTTGCCAGTGGGAGAAGCTGCAAATGACAGCCAGCGAGAGGAGGAAGATCATGTGCTCTGTAACATTCCATGTCATTGCCATCACCTGCGTCGTGTGGTCTCTCTATGTCCTGATAGACAGGACCGCTGAAGAGATTAAACAGGGACAGACTACTGGTATGTTACTTTCTTATCTTCCCTCTTACTCTTTTGGAATAATTAGTTATCCTGAACACGGAGAGGACGAGGAGCATGAGTGTGCAGGTAGTGTTTACATGAGAGTAGTCAGCTTTAGCCTGAGGTTGGGTTAAAGGATGGTTCTAAAGTGATTTAGTGAAATCAGTAAAAATCAATCTGTGTGTGCTTTTTAAGTCTATTTCAAGTCAATTTATTCTATGCTTGTGAAATGCTCAGATATGAGAGCTAATCCACTGTAGCCAGACACAAAATTGCACTGCCTTAGCTGATTTAGTTTAAATTGGAACACGTACTGGGCAGATAAGGAAGAAAGTGTTTGTTTGCTGCTATGGCTACTTTTTAACTGGGCAAAGCCAGAAGAGTTTTTAAAAAGAGAAGAATTAAGAAGAACCTAAATCAACATCTTTGAGGTAAATCATCAGGGTTTTCTTTCTAGTGGGTCATCTGTGAGGCGGGATAGCACAAATTTCTTGTGAGTGCGACGTTAGACTGGAGACATTTTTGCAAGTGGTTGTGCCTGAAGCAGAAAAAATTCAGGGTAGTTCTTAGGACTCCGACTCGCACAGCTGAAGTTGGGTGCACTGCAGTTCATGGCGCAGTTGCCACCACAGTGCACTCATACATTAACTTATTGAATAGCAGGCATTCTGTAGTACACCAGCTGTAAATTTACCAATCTGCAATCTGCTTACCTGAGTATGCTGGGCTACAGGTTTGCATCTGTTGCAGAACTGCTTCTCAGACAGCTGAGCTATCCCTGAAGGTGGGGATAGAAGGGACAGGTATCTTCCAAGGCTGGGAGCCAGTAAGAGGCAAGCTGTTCTTGCTCGCAGATTATTGCATCCCAACCAGACATGCAGGTAGAGCATGTTTTGCTGGTGATTGAAGAGCATCATCTGGGGATGTAGCTGAACATCAATAAACCTGCAAATCCGTTGAGGTGTTACAATCTCTTCACAGCAGAATAGCACTTCAGACTGAACATTTTTGCTGTCATTTCTCATTTGGGCTGCAGTTTGATAGCTCATTACTTCAGTCGAATCTGCTTTGAATGAAATCTTTTAGTTTCTGTTCTATCCAGCCCTATCTCTTTCATACATGGTGAAAATTTTTGGCCTTTCAGTGTAAGGTTTCCATGTGATAATGAAAAGCATATACTTCCAAAGATTTGTTATCTCCATATTACTTTAGCCAATAAATATGTTAGATGAGCATCAATAGAAGGAATAGTGTGAATATTTAGTACATACTAGTACCTTCTTTGCTCCCTTCATTTGGATTCTAAATCTGTGGGATGCTGTAATGAGCTTGGGGGTGTGTGTGGGTATACATTCATGTCTGCACAGGAGCAAGCATATACTATCACTGCCTACAGATGACATCAAATAGCTCACCTGTGAATCAGAGGTTCAGGTATTAATCATGGGTGGGACTTCATCAGTAGTCACGCTGCAGTGCCTTTTGTATTTTGGGACTAAAATGTTTTCCTTTGTCCCATGCTACCATGCATTTGCAAAAGAACACTGGCCTGTATCATGGTAAAAACTTTGAAGACTTGGAAGGCCATGATTTTATTCTCTGAGAAACCTGATAGTGGCTGATTTGGCGTGTTTTCATATATAGCTTGTGATGCCGCCTGCCTTTAAAGAGATGGGCTGGGTGGATAAGGGACTTATGTAAGCAGATGATGTGTAACATGAATAGTCTGTCATTTAGAAGTAGTTGATAGAGATGCAACAGAATCCAGTGTCTAAAAGTTCAGGATGGACAACCTCAGGAAAAGTGATAGTCATTTTTAATGATGGAGGGTAAACTTGCCAGAATGCTTCATAATCTCTAACACTAGACGCTTTAGTTCAACTACAAGTTACTGGGTCTGATGCAGATAAAATTGTCTGGTCTGCATAACAAAGATATCAAGCTAGATGATACAGTCATTCCCTTTTGAATTTAAAGTCTGTGACTTCACATACTGTGTGATCATGTAGTGGAACAGACTTCTTGGTTTGCTGAGTTGAACCTGCTGCTATGAAACGGAAACCATGCCACAGAATTCCTTTCATAATCGGATCCAATTTTTGTTTAAAAACGGATGTAAAAATACCTAAATAGTACTGGCGGTTGCCTTGACTCTGTGATTGTGCTGCACAAGAGCTCAGACACAGAGACTCAGTTGTTTCGGTTTTTTCCTCTGGTGGGTGACAAGTGAAGTCTGCTTGTGTTTGAATTGAAGGAGGAAGGGGAAGGACAAACAAGAAAAATGGCAAAACAAGAATAGTTTGTGTGGAACGAACTCTGACAGTTTCCTTACAGGATGTTTTTTGAGAGACCCAATGTAGTCCATCCAGTACTGACTGTGTCCTTTTTCTTTCTTCTTTTTCGATTTTCTTTCTTCCAGGGATTCTAGAGTGGCCATTTTGGACTAAGCTGGTGGTTGTGGCTATTGGTTTCACTGGAGGACTTCTTTTCATGTATGTACAATGCAAGGTGTACGTACAGCTGTGGAAGAGACTTAAAGCTTATAACCGAGTAATATATGTACAAAACTGTCCTGAAACTATCAAAAAGAGTATTTTTGAAAAACCTGCACTAATGGAGCCAAACTTCGAAAGTAAAGAAGTCCTTGGGGTTCACCATTCAGACACAAACTCTTCACATTACACAGAGCCAGAAGACTGTGCTGCAGAAATCCTTCACGTCTGATTGCTGGGTGGGAGGGGTGTTTCTGTATGTCCTTGAAGATTTGTAATATCATTGTTTACTGCAGACTGCTCTACCTTTTAAAAATCAGCTAACAGCTGAGGGCTGGTGGATGAGGGTTTTTTACATTTGTTTTTTGTTGAAATATTTTTAAATCCCTTTGGCATATCTGTCAATGTGATCATGGTTGCATACCTCTCAACATTTTGTCTCTCGTACTGGCTGATCAGAGCCACAGGATACTAGGTAGAATGAGCGTTGGGTTGATACCAAGCAAGTTACTAGGAACTGTCTTCAACTTCATGGAGTCTGTTACTTTAGAAGATGACTAAATGATTCTGGAATATGTATAGAGTGGGGTTTGTTTGTTTGTTATTCTTTAAGCATGATGAAGGAGGTTGTCCCAGACACTGTGGGAAATGAGAGAGCTAGAGTCTAATCTACTGCTAACACTGCCACTAACATTTTGTCTTAGGCAGCAGGTGTAAAATTTTGCTTTACATATTGTGATGAGACTTAAAAAGCATATAGCACTTTTAAAAATCTTTATTTTGTAATATGTATGTCAAATGAGAATGAAACTTGAATGAATGTGTCATTTTTGAAACATTTCTTCATTCTTTACCCCATCTTTTCTTCTGGAAAGTGAACCTCTTGCCTTACACAAGAAAAAGGAAAATTAAAAAAAATCCAACCTGTGATTTCCAACACATGCCCACATTATCTTACTCAACATAAACACTAAAAAACTGCCTCTTTGGGTTTCCTTTGATGAGCAATTTTTTTTCAAAGGATATCGCACTTGTGTATGGAGAGTAGTGGATGTGTACAGCATTTGTTTTCAATGCGTAACAGTTTCCGTGCTCCATTTTGGGAATTGGTTTTGCTTTTTGTTTTTTCAACAAGTCAGCTCATCAACACACCTGCACATTTATACCTGATGTAACTTTCATTCCAAACCATTGGCAAAGGGGTTGTTGTTACTTTGGTAAAAGTGTGAGTTGCTAGAGAAAAAACAGATACTCAATACAGCCAAGATTGGTTTTCCTTCTTTAGTGCCGTGTCACTTGTGAATTAGTCAAGAATTTCATGTTGTCAGAGGAAATACTGAGATCAAAGTCTAGGAAGTAAATTTTGCATTAAGTGGATGGGTTTTAAAACACCTGCCTGGATTTAGTCCTGATGTTATGCAATACATGGTCAGAGAATAGTTTTATCCGTGCTTTTGAATGTGGGACTGGCTTTTCAATCAGTCAGCCTTCATGAAATGAGAGGGACAGCTTTAAAATCTGTTTGCAGGGCTTTAGCCAGAGTTGTCTGAAGCCTGGGGTTTCTGCTGTTAATTTGCTTAACCAGTCTGCATCACTGAACCACCGTTCAGCCTCATGCTCTCATTCAACCAAAGTCTCAGTGTGATTAGAGCAAAAAAAAAGACCCATGAAAAGTCAGCGCATGAAGCTGACTTTCCTTACCTGAGCCACATCTAAATCTCTGTAAAGTCAATGATAATCTTCTGGTTGGTCTTAGTAGGAACTGCCTGGACTTAGGTAAAAGCTTCTGTTTACTTGAGACACTGAATTAAATCCTCGGCTCTTGTTCAGGTTTTACTTAGTCTTTTTCAAGTACAACTTTCATTGAGCAAGTTCTTTGCGTGATAAGGGTAGTTGTTTAAAGACTTCCCCAAGAATAACAGTAAGAGAATGGTGATTTTTTCCTTAAAATGGAATATTAACTTATTTCTAAACTACTGTGTTAAAAGAAGGCAGAGAAGGGACTATGGTAAGAGAACACACACCAGTGGTTTCTAAAAGCTGTTATAGGAAAAGCGTGCATGTGGGTGCATGCCTCTGTGTGATCTCATGCTTGAATCTTACTGCCTGTGATCATCATGAACAAGATGGTACCTTGTTCTAGAGATCTTTTTAAATACCAAGACCTTTAGGCAGTTCTAGCAAAAGGTGCAGTGGCATGGGCTTGTGTACTGTAGTGGGTGTCAGGATGTCCCATGCTTATGTGATACAGGCAGACAAAACCTGCATACCCTGCTAGTATCAGGACAGTAGTCTTCATGGTCATGCACATGTAGAGTTTGTTGCCTATGCCTACCGTAATTTAAAGTGCAATTACTCAGGCCCTTTCCTGAACTCTGCTGTGGCTTCCTCTTCTATTACGAGAACCCAGATAATACAGTCTTGTTTTGTTTTCTATTTTGATCTGTGAAGAGATTTACTAGATAAACTCAGGTGGTTAAATATTAGGTCTTGCACACCTTCCTTGTGTTCTTCTGCAACAACCGAGCGCATAAGGCTTACCTGTATGCAAGATGCTCACTTTACAACTGTAACATGCAAAGAATCACCTGCCAACTGATGCTGTGTGCATTCTCATCCAGTCTGTGGCCAGTAGGTGAAATGAAAATTGACAAGTTCTGGTATGAAATCTGTTCTCCAGCTCACACCTAAGAGGCACTTGTATCTGACCAAGTTCTAACAAGTGCCAATAAGGCATACTGTAACATGCTGGTCCTTTTTCCATCATGGCCATATGTGATCCTTGGTGAAACAATGTGAAATATCATTTGGTGTTTTGGAAGCTCTGTGTGTCACATGCCAGGTAGGGTTCAGTATATTCAGGATATTGAAAGTTTTTGCTGTGCCCCTGTGTATCTTTGAAAGAAAATCTCGGGCAAAATCATCTGGAAGAAAATATTTGTGGATGAAACTGTTGCTGCTTACCATTCCCTCTCCCCACACGTCTTTCCTGAACAAAAATAAAAGCCTAATATTTAAACTCTTTATACTGCTTAGGAATGCTCATGCCAGGAAGAGCTGCAGAAGGTCCGTCTATCAGGGGATTTCATTTATGCTAGTCACACTTCTCATGCTGATTCTTGCTTGGTGTTAGCAGTGGGCTTTTGAGCTGTAATTTCTGCTGCGTGGTGCTGTGAAATGGTGTGAGAAGGCTGAATGGTGCTTTTTCCTTCTTTCTCCTCAAGGAGATACTGTTGACTTGTTTTCCTCTTCCAGCTGTGAGGCACTGATGCTAGTTCAGGTGAGCTCTGCCCTTCCCACTCAGATGTCAGTAAGGGGAACAACCACCCTTTGTCAGTTCAGGCTTTCCAACACTTCCTTCTGTCAGCTTTTGAAATGACTGAAATAGAAGTCTGAATTCATTTGGTCCTTATTCCTTGGTTAAAGTCAGTTCAGGTTACCTGGGATTTTTTCTGAGACCAGAATTTAAGTGGAAGGGAACTCAAGCTTAATACCATCTACCACGATCCCCTCCCTAGATTGCCAGAGCCTTGCTGATACATCCCATGCCCTAGACATCTGACCAGTCATCCATTCTGTTGACTTAAATCCTGTCCAAAAAAGTGCTGCCTGTGCCAAGGAAATTTCCCCACCGTGTTGTGTTTGGTGTATCTACCAGGTCATGGACATGCATTATGATAGAAATACAGGTTTGTGCTGCAAAAAGTTGATCCTATTTAAGAGATGGTGAGATGTTAAATTCCTGTGAATTCTCAGGACTTTCTTCGTCTTGTAACTGTGTATTTTTGAAGTGGTCGTGGTGTTTAAAACGTTGCACTATGTTCTGAAGAGATGACCAGACCTGGGAACAGCTTCCTGTGGCTGAATGTCATTGAGATTGGCTTTGTTTCAGCAGGAGTGATTCAACAAAGGTTACACTGTGCCTGCAAGGAGTTAGAGAAGTGCTGGGCTGCTGTGTTGTGCCTGGGAAATCGTGGGAAGCAATAGTAACTTCCTGTCCAAACCTACTTCTGCCAATCCCCTGTACTGTGTTAGAGCATCAGTCCTACTTGTGGCAGTGCTGTAAGGCAGGGTCTGTTCGGTGTGTTGCTCTTCAAAAACCTTTGAAGTGATGCGTGGATATGGCCACATGCGGGAGCAGGTTGCTTCTGCCCTGTGCTTGTCTGGATAAGTATCTATTGAAAAGTGGGATCCAGATCCAAATTTCTCCCCACGCTAAAGCCTGTTAAGATACAGATTTCTGGTGTAGTCTGCTGTGGAGACTGTGGCCAACAATGAAAGAGAGGTCAGTGACTCTGGGTTGGTTTCCTCTCAAATATGGGTGACACAGGGCAAATACAGGAGCCACGATATTGCTGGCTGGATTTTCACAGCATTATGTTAGATACACAAAGAAGACATATAAGCGGGACCTTTTATTTTGTGATTATCTTTTAGTTTTGAGATGTTGCAGTGTGTGTATATTCCAATGAAGTACTGAAAGCACTTGTCGTTGTATAGAAGATAACTGTTTGAAAATTGCAACTGATCTTGTATGTAGGTAAAACATTTTTAGATAGGTAATGTATAACATTAAACAACCACACTGGCATGTGTTGTATAGTTTATACAGGACACTTCACACTTCTGCAGAATTTTTTAATTAGTAAATTTCTAGTAACTTAAATGTATAGTTTTGTATCCTTTCATGTATGTTTTCTCAGTATTACCACATGCAGAATTATTTTTAGTTTCTTAAACTGTAATTGGCTATTTGTGCGATACACACAGGTATTGACTGCAGCAATAAAGTGTTTCTTTTAAAAAAAAAATCAAAAAAAAAAATCAAAAAAAAAAAAAAAAACAGAACAAAACCATTACAGTATCCATTTTGTTTGAAAAAGCATTAGAGGCCCATGTGAGAAACCAATGAGCTCTCCAGGAGTAAGATGACGATTAAAGTGAGTTACTTTCACTGGAGTAAACACAGAACCTCATGGCTCTTCAGTGTAGCAGGCCAGTACAGTCCATGACAGTTTGATGTTAAAATGATTCATAATGATGAAGGGATAGTTAACCATCAGAATAAGTGGGCGACTCCTTCAACGCAGTGAGAAGATGTGGCTGTGCAGGTGCTTTAGGCTCAGATGCAGGACTCATGGGGAGAATTTTCTAGCTTGTGCAGGAGGTTGGAAGAGGATTCCTGTGAGCCATCTGGAATCAACACTTGAGTGTTGCTAAGAATGCTTCATGTCTGAAGTCAGTGTTCTCACGTGCATCAGTTTCTCTGCAGAGGTGCAGAGCAGAAGATGTTCGTTACTATGATTTTCCTCAAAGAAGAAAAATAATTTTGTGTGAGTGTGGGTTGGTGGATGGCTGCATTCATTTTTCATTGCTGATGGCATGAACATACTGTAGTGCTGTGTGTGGTTTTATGCCAGGACCGAGCCTTAGAATGGAAAGTCTTCACCAGTTTCTCTTGAATATGTTTCTGGCATGAGTAGGGCAAGGAAAACAGCTATCTGCAGTGGTGCGGATAAGATTTGGAAAGTTGTGTCTGTAACAGATGCAAGTGGACTCGAAGAAAAATCTTTTAATTTATATTTCTTTTTAAGGAGGAATTAGCTTTTCATTTTCTTTCAGGTACTAAGGGGGGGGGGAATCTTAATACTGCAACCTTAGAGAGGTGACTCCCATGCAAAACAAAAGGCTCTGTTCTCTATTCTTTTAGTGAAGCAGTTCTGGTTGTAGTAAATGAAGCTACTTACATAAAAACCCACCAGCAAGACATCTGTACAAAACACCTTGCTGGAGAGATGGTTAGACAATTTCCAGAGCCTGCTGTTTGATTGACAGTCTCTTGGATGAAAAGCTGATAGACAGTTTAAGGAACAGAGCCTGTAGAGCCATCTGGCTGCTGATTGAAAAGCGCCTCCTCATCTCGGGTTCAGGCGCCTCGAGTTAATTATAAAATAACTTCTTCCCTCTTGTAAACCTCATTTTCATCTGAAAGAGCATTGCTGCCGCTTTGTGAAGTGACAGCTCTGAGGCGAAGCAGAGCAGTGGCTCAGTGGCACAGCTGCGACTCCAGGAAAAGCATTTTTCAGGAGCTGGAGCTGTCTGGTGAGTATCTGCCCCTCGGAGCAGGGCAGGGGGAGGCTATCGGGAGGCAGGACAGCAGCAACGGGGGTTGGCAAGATCCTCCCGAGTGCCCTCTGCAGGCTGAGGAGGTGTGAATGAAGTAACTCCTGCTTCTGACTGGAAACCAAGCCCATGAGCTTCAAAAGCCAGGCTTGTGCCTGCGCTGCTGCTTAGCCCGTGTGCAGAGACTGTATCTTCTTTTCTAATCCCGCTCTTCCCACAGCTGCCCTATGGACCACTCTCCCGTCACACGCCCCTTCTGTTTCAGATTATATTCAGCCATGTTATGATGTGTTTACCCCTTTCCATTTCTTTGTGCAACCCAAATTTCCTTCCTCTCCCGCCCCTTCCTCTCTCACTGCTGTTCATTATTTCTCAGCTTGCCTCTGGGTATAGCTAGGAGGAACCAAATTACAATCAGCATGTGATTCATAGGAATGACAGTGGAAGTACACAGAAGTGACACTGCGCAAATAAAGCTCAGTGTCCACTTGCGATTCCTGTGAATCTTGTAGGCTGCAGTCTCTGATGTGTAGCATGCTTCCTTACATTTTGAGATTGTATTGTGTAACCACAACATGGGCATGCAGAAGGATGCTTTTTCACAGTATTGGGATGCAGGGGTGATATCAGAAAATCAGGCAAGAATATCTCATTATAGAACAAGAACTGAACAGAGGGAAAAGTTATTAATCTTGTCTGAACAGAGAGAGAAGGGAATGTAATTCAGAAAGGAGCCAGGGGAGGGTTTTTTTTTACATCAAAAGTCATGAGAGCCTTGGGTAAAGGAACCCAGGAGCAGGTTCAGTGTGTTACATAGGATAGAGTAATTGGAAATACTGCTCAGACAGGGTCAAGTGATGCCAGACTTTAAGAATACCCTTTTTAAAGTGTATTCTAGGGAAAAGGCAAGACTTGTGGCAGAGGAACTGAAAGCTGAAAACAGAGAGGAGACCTTGCTTGAGAGTGTTAAGCAGTTGAATGAAGTTGTCTCAAAGGCTTTAACATCAGAGGAGGTTTTGAAATAACTGAATAAAATACCAGAAGGCTGCATAGAGTGGAGGGGAGGAGATCACCACTTTGGGTTAAGTTAAATCACCACTTTTTTGTTAAATTGTGGAGCTTCAAGAGATCAAGCTTGCAATTCCTAACATTTTAAGTTTTCACTAAAATTAACCTCCAGGTCACTTTTTGCTGGGAGCCCCTTGCTGTGCTAGTTTGCTCTGATACTCTTTGTCTCAAAGGCCACCTGCAAATAAGTCAGGACAAGCAGGCTGAGAAGAGGAAATCACTGTTGGAGCCATAGGGTCTGGTGCTGAGGACAACAGATTCCTTTGTCAGGGAGAAAACAGTTACCCTTGTAGTTGGGAGAGAATAGGAAATGTTTCGTGCTGATGACTTGATCCCAACTAAGAAAGCACAGCTGTCTGAAGGAGTGTATGTAGTACTTCATACCTGCCTTACACTGAGCACAAAGTACCACTGTTCCCTTCCTGTAGATAAACTGAGGTCTGTCAAGTCTGGCTTGCCACTTGTCTTGCTCTCGTGTTTTAACTTCTTGCTTTTTGAAGCGCTCTATGAAAAGAGAACTGATTTGTATCATGGGATTAGGTAAACTAGCATTTCTCATGCCAGCAAGATGATGTGTGGTTTTATCCCAGAAATGTGCTTTCAGGACCACGCCACATTCATGGCCACAGCTAAGCAGTTGATGTATACCAGAGAAATCAGGTGGCCATTAAATCAAGCCATTCCATTGAGCAGCAGCCCTGGGACAAACTAAGCTGTGTTAGAAGTTGAAGTATTATGTCAGGGACTGATTTGGACCTGCCTGACTTCAGATTAGAACTGATATTGCACAGGCCTCTATCAGGACTCTACCTTTGCCTCTGGGGCTTAGGAATTCTTGCACCAGTCTTCCCCCACTGCATTTCTAGATATGAAGTTCTCAAACATGTGCAGGACCAAAGGATACCAAAAGCATATCATAGAATCATAGAATAGTTAGGGTTGGAAAGGACCTTAAGATCATCCAGTTCCAACCCCCCTGCCATGGGAAGGGACACCTCACACTAAACCATGCCACCCAAGGCTCTGTCCAACCTGGCCTTGGACACTGTCAGCTGGCAGTATTCTTTGTGCTTGCCTTGTTCTTGGCTTCCTTGTCCCATGTCTCTGCTCTCTCCTCCTCTTCAGCAATGTTACCTGCTATTCCCATCACTCATTTGGGGAGGGGAAACCTGAAAGCAGGCTTCCTTCTCTTTGTCTCCATCCTCTCCTCTTCTTGCAAAGTGCCAGCTACATCCACAGAGGAAGTGAGAGAATCTGCAGATTTAGGGGGAAGTGCTGAGGTCAGGCAGTGCCAGATGCCACACTTCTCAGGACTGAGGAAGGTGTCCTAACATCACACTTAATAGGAAGGAGGATCCAAGGAACACGACCTCAAAAAGGGGTCAGGAAGTTCATGGGGAGAGCAAAAGACTCGCAGCCCCTTGCAGTCTGGATGATCCCTTGCACAAAAGGTATGAAGTTATTGTAGTAAGTGTTGATACAACAACCCCACTGAGGGTTCATGAGAAATTCAGTTTTCAGAACTGCCACTGCCTGGATAGCAGAGGCAGGATGCTCTGTGCTGAGCTTTGCAATCCTAGAGTTAATTTTGGGACGCTCTGAGCTGGGACATAGGTCTATGAACAAGAACCTTCTTCTTCCTGATTGAGTGGAGCAATACGCAGTTAGCACCCGTATGTTCTCAGCTATTAAGCCCATGTCCCTTAGATTATTTATGTAGCCTGGAAATTTCTGTAGGCTTTGCTGATCTCCTCTGTCATTTGTTAATTACCATGTTGTATCATTCCTTCACGCTCCCAGTCCTTATTAGCATCTTTCAAGAGAGCCATCTGTCCACCGAAATTGCCCGTAGTCTCAGGAGGGATATAAGGTATGTGACGTCTTCACAGAACAACCTTGTTTTCCACTGGCATTGCAAGGAGATAAAGAGAGGCAGCAGCTGACGTCCACTGTGAATTTCCATGTAGTGAATCTGAGTGATGCTTAGGCAAGTGGGAGCAGCAAAATCCACAGCAGAGTATGCGTGCCCCATGGAGGGGGCTGTCCTAGCCTCCCATTAACACACAGGCAGCTCAGGAATAGCAGCTACTTAAGTTCTAAGGGCCCAGTTTCCCAGCCCTGCTTGTAAGTGCACAGATCCTGCCACTGCCTCATGAGGTGGGTGAGATACAGGGGGCTCAAGTGCAGAGGTGATACAGGGAGTGGTTACAGCCTCCCCAGGAAAGCAACTTGGGAAACAAGAAGCCTAGGCTTGCTGCCTGCTTGCTGCCTGGGTCAGTGGCTGGATGGGACTGCCTGGCTTGCAAACAAGTACCAGAAACCAGCCCTGGGTCTCAGCAGGTGCACACAAGCCCTGTCCAGTGTGAACGCAGTTATTGATAATGATTAGGAATTGATTACTCTGACAATTTGCATTTTTCGCACTGGCTAGTAAATACTGCACTCTACCTATGCAGCGTATTCTATTCACATGGCAATTACAGACCCTGCTCACTCCCAGGGCTGGACATAGCAGGATTTTGATCTATCCATGGTCCAGAGGGAACTGGAGGTTCTCAAATCAGTCCCTTGGCCTAATGTCCTCGGGATTAGACACAGCAGTGGTGTCCAAGCACCTGGCTTGTGTGCAGCCTATGGGTTCTCGATTACTGGAGCAGGGGTGCACTTAGGCATCTTGGCACAGAAGCCTGTTTTACAGGCTGTATCTCCCTTGGTCTTCATGCCCTTCACCACCTTACATAAGGGTGTGACAGTCTGCTTTAAAATGCAGCAGCTGGAAAAGCAGCCAGAAGGATAAGGATAGCTTAAATTAGGTTGGTGGTTTCAGAAAGGAAGATGGAGACCTAGGATCAGGATCTTCCTCAGCCAGAGCAGTTGCAGCCTCACTCTGCAGCCCTGGGAGATGTGCCATGTGCAGGGCGCAGCACAATCTCCCCTGTGCAGCTTAGCCATCAAGCCAGGAGGAATCCATAGTGGTGTTGGAGGAGCCAGGGAAACCCTGCAATGCAAGTCTGTGTCTGATCCCATTGTCAGATTTTTGAACACAAACCTTGGATCTAGTTATGGGATCCAGCTGCTATTTCCAATAGTGGTTTCCTTGTTTGTCATCAAGCAGCTGTCAGATACAACATAGAAGAGAATCATGCTGGGATCTCATACAGTGTGGGTCTCTTCAGGGGTGAAATAATGTAGTCTCTTGATAAAATGGCTGGGTTTGCTTTTTACATATCCTGCTATTTTGTTTAGCAGGATTTTGATGAAGAAGTTGTGAATGCTCCATCCCCAGCAGTGTTCAAGGCCAGGTTGGACAGAGCCTTGGGTGGCATGGTTTAGTGTGAGATGCCCCTGCCCAGGGCAGGGGGGTTGGAACTAGATGATCTTAAGGTCCTTTCCGACCCTAACTGTTCTATGATTCTATCAGCAGTAAATATTATCAATAAACCTTTGAAGGTGGAAGTTATGACAAATATATCAGCAGTAAATATTATCAATAAACCTTTGAAGGTGGAAGTTATGACAAAGTGAGGAGTGCTAAAAGAACAGACCAAAGAGCAGCATAACTGGTGAAAGGCAACAAATGCATCCCTGCAAATTTAATGTACAGGGCTAGTGTTTTCCTTAATGAGCTGGTAAGAGGAGTTCCAACGCCACAGGGAGACTCCTCAGTCACACCTCTGTACAGAAGAGAACCAAACGGTGTGAAAGCAGAACTGATGACCCAGAGGAATGGGACAGTGTCCAAATGCTGAATCAGAGCTGAAACACGAAGAAACATGGAAACCCACGGATCAAGGTTTGAATGCCGCTTTGCTCCATATTTGCAGCATTAATGAAGGTGGCCAGAAGGTGGCCTTGTGTCCGACAAAAGCTGGTTCTGAAGCACTTGACGTGTTGAAAGGTGTTCAGTTATATCCTCAAGGAAATCTGTGAGCCTAAATTTAGAAACTTTAGGGCTGAGAGGACTAATCAAAAAATGAATCGGATTTCTTTGAAATCTTAATGTAAAGGGAAATAAAGCCACAGAAGAACTTAAGCCACAGAAGAACTTAAGATGGTGCACTTTCATGGGGTAACTGGCCACAGAAGGGATCGCAGTGCAGCAGGAAGAATCCCTTGTGATTAAATTTGCGGAGGAGAAATCAGATCTCTGGGCTGGGATTCTCCAGCTACCTTGTGTGTGCCATGTGACAGTTGGCAATCTTACACTTTTGGGTGTTGTTTAAAAGCAGACTAGAGATTCCTGCTGAGGAATTCAGTAGAGCCAAGGCAGGCACAGTGGTTGTTTTTTTATATGCCTATATGTAAACACATACCCTGAATTCAGGACAGCTTTGAAATCTGAGTCAGAATATACCAAATGGTTGAGTTTTTGCTTGTACAGAAGAGATGCAGGAGACTTCCCGGACTTGTCTGGGTGGGTGTAGCCCAGTATCATCACACTTCTGTGAAAGAAGAGGATTCTTTCCACCTCATCACAGGCTGCCTCCATTGCTGTGTGACCACCACCAGCCACAGTATGTAAGTGAGGTCACAACGCATCTTGGGTAGCTGCAATTTTAGAAGCTGAAGCAGGGAATCTGTAAGCACATCTTGCAGTGTTTCCAGCAGTCCAAGATGCAGCAGCCATGCTGGAGTGAGGCACGAGGCACTTTGAAATGGGCTTGCCAGAACAGAGGCAGGCAGAGCCACCAACAACTTCCAAGTGTCAACTAGTTGCTCTCTTCCTCTGTATTTGAAGGCTGCTGGCTAATAATGTCCACTCAACCTCACCTGTAGGCAGAGTGCCCCAGATTGAAAGTGCTACCGAAGTATGATTAGTGTCATATACTAATTAATCCAGCACAGCTGGAGGTGCAAGTATAGCATGAATAAAGCACTTCTGAGATGGTTTTAATTTAGCTTGCTCCGTGTATCTGTCACTAGAAATTCACATTGCCCAACAGAGAGGAAATTAGCACCTGGTTCTGATCCCAGAGGAATGGTGGAAGGACCTGGGAAACTGCAAAAGTCGCAGCCTGGCTCCTTCCAGCACGGTATCATGCACTGCTTCTGCCAGCAGCATGAAGGAGGATCATCAGTGAGGTGATGAGTGACAGCATGTGGTATTTGGTCATCTGATGAAAATGCAGCAGAATAGCATTGGTGGTCATGGTGCCCAAGTACCAAGTGTGCAGTGTCACTGCTATGGGGCTATTTTCCCTGAGGTAGATTGGACTCCTAGCCCAGAAGCACAGACAGCTCTTCTGTTGTCTTAATGATAATATCTTAATGGTAGCAAGTGTTTGATACTTGTTAAACTTAGGTTGGGAATTGAGAAATCGTGGGATTTTTAGAGCACTTTGTGGAAATGTGGGGTTGGTGGTGTATGCACAGCTCTGATGTCTAGATATGCCAGCAGTTAGTGTTACACGTGGTTGTGCAAAGACAACAGGGTGTTTGAGAACCTTAAAGGAATGCAGGGAATAAAGCATGCCAGCCGTAGTGCATATGGAGGTCTTGTCCTGAGAAAAGGGTGAGCTGCACATGGATTTGCAGATTTGGTGTATATAATAAGGATGCAGTATGTTGTGACTGTGAAGTGAGTAACTCCGAAAGATAAAGAGGTTGGGGTATATGCTCTGTATGTGTTGAGTAGATCATGGTATCATCGAGTCAGTGTATTACGCCTGTAAGGTTTGGGCACAAAAGAGAGTGTATGCCTGTAAACTGCGGTGATGAGGTGAGGTTAGAGTGCAGAGCAGTTTGAGGGTGTGTGGGTGAAACCCCTGGAGGTGGTGAGCCACACCGAGCTGTGCAGGGGAGAGCCTGGCAGGAGCAGGATTGCTCTGCAGAGCAGTGCGCTGCACGCAGAGAGCTCTGGCTGCTGTGTTGGATTGTGCAACTGTGGAAAGATACCAAGAATAGAGTACCTCGTGGGGACTTCGTAAACTGTGCTGGCGTGGAGCTGGTGCATTGCGAGGACTGTGTGCAGGGTGCGGGACGGGGCTGCAGTGCGGGGCGGCTGTAACGGGTACAGAGCTGCAGTGCGGGGCAGCTGTGCCAGGGCAGGCTGCCGTGCGAGGCGGCTGTACCGGGACACCGCTGCAGGGCGGGCGGCTGCGCAGCACAGGCCGCCGGGGGGCGTCGGGGAGAGCTCCGCGGAGCAGCGCTGGGTGCCGGAATAGGTGTGTCAAGCGCTGGGGAAGGGGCGGGCAACGCTGAGCCGTGGCGGAGGAGAAGGAGGCGGCGCTGGGCAGGGTCCGAGGCAGGAGCGTGGGTCGGGTCGGTTTGGCGTGCGGAGCCGAGCCCCGGCGGTGGTACCATGCCATCCTACACGGTCACGGTGGCCACGGGCACCCAGTGGTTCGCGGGCACCGACGACTACGTGTACCTGAGCCTAGAAGGCACGGAAGGCTGCAGCGACAGGCACCTGCTGGACAAACCCTTCTACAACGACTTCGAGCGCGGCGCGGTGAGTGCAGCCGGGCAGGTCCCCGTGCGGGGAGCGAGGGGTTTCACTGCGTACGAGCCGTCGCGCGTCTCCGTTAGCTGGGCCTCGGGCCGGATCCGTAAGGCGGTATGGCCAAGGAAGCTGTGAATGCTCCATCCCTGGCAGTGCTTAAGGCCAGGTTGGACAGAGCCTTGGGCGAGATGGTCTGGAGGAAGATGTCCCTGCCCATGGCAGGGGGATTGGAACTAGATGGGATTGAGGTCCTTTCCAGCGCAAACTATTCTATGGTGCTATGATTCTGCTGCACCCTGTGCCCCAAGAGATGGTCTAACTGCTTCAAGGTTGTGCTTTTTGAAGCTCTCATCCTGTGTGCCTGTGCTCTGGAGTGGGACACTGGGACCAAGGTGCCAGCTTCCATCCTTGGCCACCAATCGTGCACATCCCTGCAACCCAGGAGTTAGCCCTGGCTATAGTCGGTCAGCCATGGGGAGAGAGGGGGCCCTTTGGTACTGGCTTACACAGTGGGTTTTCAGGTTTTCTCATACTTTCCTTACAAATACTAAGAAAAAGTGTGTGCTTGTTTATAGGTGATGTTTAGGGTCAGTAGTTACTGGTAGAGCCCTGATATCTCTAAGGAATTAACCAAAGAGCTCCCAGTGGGAATTGCAACACCTGCCAAGGGAAGTATGTAGGGCAACTTCAATGAAAGCTGGAAAACAGAATGAGCATGCATGTGTGAGAAAGAAGTTGGGAGCGGGCTATCATGGAATAGTTAGGGTTGGAAAGGACCTTATGCTATTCCTTCTAACCTTGATTTCTAGTGTGTGGTGTGCCCTGTCCTAGACTATCCATCTGTAATTTTTTATACTCTGAGCACTGGTTTAGAATCTCATTCATTTGCTTATTTTCCACTGTGGAGATAATAGGCTCAGGTCATTTTTTTCACCTCCCAAAGTGCGTATTTCATTTGGAAACCTAACTCACAGTTTCCAAAGCATCTGATGAGATTTAAGCAACCTTGGAAATTTTAACGAAGCATTCGTAAGTCACTTTGGAAATGAGACCTGTCACTGCATGTACAAGTGAGACTTCATTGTCATGATGCTGCTTTGCTTTTAGGTGTGTCAGGGCTTTTTCACTATGGGGTTCACAGCCTAAGTTAGGTATCCGGCCTCTTCTGCACTAGACACTGCAGCTATGGTTAACAGAAGGCAGTGTTCTGAGCAAGTGTTGATGACATGTGTAGATATGGTCTCAGATATATATAGCCAGTGTTCTGAGGAGATGCTCTAGCAAATTCAGGTGTGAGGACTTACCAGCTGCTGCTGTTGAAGTTACTTTCCTTCATGATTGAACATTCATTAGCTTAGACTCATAGACAATTCCATTATGTGAGCATTAAGTATATTCTCAGCAGAAACTCTTGAGCTGCTGTGGGACCAGGTCCAGCAGGAGCAGAGGTACCTGCAAGTGTTGGACCCTGCTGGGTGAAGAAGCAATGAACAGAGTTCTGTGGCTGTTAGTAGCACTACAGCAGAAGATGTGTGCACCTAAAAGGAGTACTTATACCTCCTTGGGAAGGTAGCTTTGTGTGTCATACCAATCACTTGATGGCAACATGTTTTCATGAGGACTTGAGCTAAAAATAATGCAGTACATTTCCGCTGTCCAGACAGTATCTTTGGTCACCTTATTCTTCCTCTGTATGCAACTAGCCCTGCAACTGGAAACGAGTGAGAAGATGGAACATGGAATGCAAAACAGATCTGATCCAGATGCAGTTTCTAATATGCTTCTGTAGGTTATTGCATTAGTCTTTGCAAGTTTAAATTCCCTTTATAGTGATGAACACAAATGGGTAATAATTCACATAGGTTTGCAGATTCATTTGGACTGTGTCTCTGCAAGCCAGCTAATACCAGCTTCTGACTGCCACATACAACAAGATCATGGTGAAATTGAAAGAGAGAATTCATTTTGTGTTGTAATTGCATACAGAGGGGCACAAGCAGGATGTGGCTGAGTTTGAGGTACATGGTATGACAGCCTATGATGAGAGACTCTTCTGCAAAGTGTCATCTGGTCCTGGAAAGATGTACGAAATTGCAGAAGTACTGACTCAGAGTGAAACCTGAGCCTGGAAAATGGTTTATTGACACTGTTTTTGTTGAGAAAACCAGGAGCTGCAGGGGAATGAATATGAAATGTAAAGGGTTCAAGTGCTGCCTATTTCTGGAAAAAGGATTTGAAGAATGAGAAACAATCTGAGCATGTTACCTACATTTTCTAGCCATCTTCCAAAATTCTTTGTGCCAATTGGCAAGACTGAAGTCAAGAATATTGGACGAGGGGTGATAGGCAAAGATGAGGGTGGTGTTTGAAACCAGCATTGCGGAAGGGAGGAATCTCCATTCACTTAGCCACACTGACACAAGTCACTGACTGTCAGCGTTGTGACTCAAGGCACTATTACTGCGAGTTCTGAGAAAAGCCACTCAGCATTTTTCAATCTCCACAGCTGGTTCAAAATCATGAATCACCAAAGGAATGAATTTACCTTTACTCGTTATCCTTTCAACTGTTCTGGCATAGCAAGGGGGATTGAAGAGTCAGCAACATAAACTGTAAAAAAATGCTTAAAGTTCATATATTTCTTGGCTCTGGAGAAGTAACTGTTTCTCTTCTGCTATTGAAATGCAAGGAAAAGTGACAAGCATAATTTTAAAATGTTGATTGAAATCTCAGCTCTGTGATTTTCAGCTCTCAGACAGACAGACACTGTCATCCAAAGCTTGCCAAGGACCACCACGCTATTTGTGAAGCAGTTTGTTGCCACCTGGTGTGTATTGGTGTGCTATTGACATAAACACTGCAAATTTTTGTGTAAGACTTGATGGGCTTCCTTTTTAAAAGGAACAGTTCAATGTCTTTTGCTTTAATAAACATGAGGAGAATATAGCTCAGACTAAGATTAGTCTGGTAAATTTCAGCAAAGAAAAATAAGCACCCTCAATGCCCATTTTAAATATTTGGTCCTAAAATTGAATTAAGCTGTGTATTAGAAGACATTCCAATATCCTTGTTATTATGAAACAGACTCATATGAGTTTCAGTGTAGCACTCCTGCAGTCTCTGCTTGTGAGAGGGAGGAATGCTCCAGACCTCTGATCATCTTAGTGGCCTCTGTTGGATCCTCTCCAGTAGCTCCCTGTCTGTCTTGTACAGAGGAGCCCAGAACTGGACACATTACTCCAGATGTGACCTCACTATGGGCAAATAGTGGGGGGATCACCTCCCTTTACCTGCTGGCCACGCTCCTCTTGATGCTCTCCAGGATACTGGGGCAAGGGCACAGTGCTGGCTTATAGTCAAATTGTCATCTACCAATACTCCCAGGTCCTTCTTAGCAGAACTGATCTCCAGTGGGTCAGCCCCCAGTCTGTACTGGTATTGGGGTTATTTCTGCACAGGTGCAGTTCTCTACACTAGCCCTCATTGATAATGTGGGTAACGGGTTAAAATTTGAAAGGAATTGATGCCAAGGGATCCTTCTTATGTGTGTTCTGCCAATCATGTGGGTGGAAATTGCTATGAATCTTTCATTTGTAACAGTTAAAATAATAAGTGCAATCTGGCAGCATTTAAAATTACTTCTTTTATTTTTTTTTCCCCCTGTGCCTTCTCCTATCTGGAATTTATTCTTTCCTTACTTTTCAGTTTTGATCCTTACACGAATTAGCCTTTTCCTAGTAAGTAAGACAGTAATAGTGGGCATATATCAAATGCCTGGGAAAGGCTAAAAAAGTGCTCCTGAAAAAAACAAGTAGAGCATGGTGCCTAGGTCAGGCACCAAATAACAAACCTCATGCAGGCAGGTGTCTACAGGCTCTGCAGCATGTTGACGCTGTACTTCATCCCTTTGATATCAGAAGCTCATTGGTTTTTAACATTGTTGACTGTGTTGAGAAAAAACACAAGAGAATGAAGTTTCAACTTGTAACCACATGAAGCTTAGCAGGATTGTCCGAGCAGAGCAGGCTCTGGCTGCTGCTCCCATGGTTGATGTAGACAATTCAGCTTTGTTATGAGAAGCACTTGGCTACTGAGGTTTCCTCTGAGCTGTTTACACTCTTGGAAAGTGAGAGTCAATTCCTCTTCTCCTGAATTGCTTAGCACCACACGGTGTCTTACTAGTCATATTTGAAATGATTACTCGTTTCTACCTTTGCTGGCATTGCTTATAAGTGCACGTGCCACCAGAACTGCCATTTGATGGGTTGAATGCAAAAATGTTTCTCTGGTTTTGTGGCTGTTTGCAAGTTCTTGGTTGTTCTTTTATGCATCTTTCTGTTGCATTAAAGTCCAATAATAGGTCTTCCTTTTTTCACCTACCAGCAGCTGGAAATTTCTGTTGTACTCATGCCATATCAGGAAAAGCCAAGTATGGTTATATAGTGCTGGTTGTGCTTCCTGCATGTGTAGTGGGTCATTGACTGTATTCTGGTCTGTAGGTTGACTCCTATGATGTGACTGTGGAAGAAGACCTTGGAGAAATTCAGCTTATAAAAATTGAGAAACGGAAATACTGGTACCAAGATGACTGGTACCTTAGGTATATCACTGTAAAAACGCCAATGGGTGACTATCTGGAGTTCCCATGTTACCGCTGGATTACAGATGAAAAGGAGGTTGTCCTTCGAGATGGAAGAGGTGAGAGCCATAAGAAGCCTTATTTTCTGCAGAATGTCCAGCTCTCCTTTTCCGTTTTGTTTCCCCATACACCTCCTAATCTTGTCTCTCACATGGAGACCCACTGCCAGTCCACTTCTGCATCCTAGGGAATGGGCTTTCACTGCTGACTAGGACTGCTTTTCCCAGTTGCTGGTCTGGGCACTGGCAGTTGAGGTGGATATTTTGGGAAGTACATGCAAAGAATGGTGGTGATGGTAGGAACTCAATATTTACCTTCCCATTAAGCTTTTTACCTACTCCTGGCTGAGGAATTTTGCATTTGAAGTCTTTTTTGCTCCAGACACAACTATGTGTCAGTTTATTTTTGGTCTCCAGACAGGCTTTCAATTTTTCATAATTTGACCTTTAAGAACTGCAACACTGCCATGGAAGGCATCTTTGTGTGGCTTTTAGATATGGTAAGGTAAAGAACAAAAGCAAGTGAAGTCCTATTGGTAACTTGAACACAGCCAGCTGAAAACTGGTAGCCGTATGTTATCAGTTTTATTCCTCTGATATTTCCAGCTCCAAACCCCAAACAACCATTTCCATGAACATCCTGCTGGCTTTATCTTCCTTCCCATTTGTGTATGTAAAGTGAGTCACATACCTTGCACTTTCTCTAATCACTAAGGAAGTCTCTGTTATTTAATGGTACAGTGTATACATGGTCAGAAGAGCAAGCTGCCTGGAAATTAAGTCTCACTCGGTTTTCTTTCTGTTCTCATGATGAGAAGACATGATCATTACCCCAAGCTGACGGAGAAGAGGTCATGGGGAAAGGATAGGTGTTTCACAAAGATGTCTTGTAGCGCAGAGGATCAGCTGAAACAATTTTATGCTTCCTCTTATTGATGAAGATTCCTTTAGATACTGAAATGTAAAATTAATCCCCATGATCCTGTTCAGACCATTTAACATTAGATATGCACAGCAAGAGTCTACACTAGGAATCCAGATTTTTTTATACAGTTGAGACAGGTGTTCCTATCTTGAGCTAATTGCCACTTGCAGGCACCAAGTTAGCAGCTTATTTCCTTCCACAGGTTCTCTAGGAACCTGTGCTTCTACTTAAAGTACTAGATTGTGTAAGTATTTTGTACAGAAACTTTGTAAAGGTATAGATCAGAAGTTGGAAGGTTTGGAAACTTTGTTCTCCTCCTCAAGACCTTGGCGGTCATAGGCAGAGGAACCTCATAACCCTGTCTCTTTCCTTTCCCCTGTTCCACAGCAAAGCTCCCCCGTGATGACAAGACTCAGATTCTCAAGCAGCACAGACGCAAAGAGCTTGAGACTCGTCAGAAGACATACCGGTGAGTTTGCCACAGCTCCTCAGAAGACCCAGAGCCTGTTCTAATCAGGTCACAGTATGTCCAGATTGTCATACTGCTCTAATTACTGGTCTGCTGGATGAGAGAAAGTGTAAGTCAGTCACTATGTTGGCCCTATATGGTTTTTACTTAGATGGAATTCACTGTAAGTGATGATCATCCTGGTGGAAGCACCATTATGAAAGACATGAATCCTAGATAAGTTTATTTGGAAGGCTTAAGTGGGAATTCAGTGGTACAGTCTCTGTTGGGCACTCTGGCACACAGTTGTGCTTTCAAGAACGATTTGAAGGCAGATTTCATTTCCTATTACAAGCAGTATTCCAGTTTTGAAAAAAGTTCTGAGCGTGTCAGCTTTTATTGGAGGCTTTTGGCTGCTACACCCCAAGCACTGGGGTGCAGTGGAAGATCTGGCCCTGTTTTAGTGACTGAAATGTGCTATCAGAACTGAGTTGTGATATCCATCTTCATGTTGTCATAGACATTTTTTCCTACTAAAAGTCACAATGGAAAAAGTTTTTTTTATCAGTGGGTAGCTCCAGAACCTGTCAGATATTTCCTTTTCCTGCAGACACTCTTTTGTCTCTGTTAAAATAACAAAAATTTTTTCGACTTGCATCTCCCTATCACGAGACTAAGGATCAGCCTGGAGGTGAGAAGGCTGCGTGGAGACCTCATAGCGGCCTTCCAATATCTGAAGGGGGCCTATAGGGATGCTGGGGAGGGACTCTTCATTAGGGACTGTAGTGATAGGAGAAGGGGTAATGGGTTAAAACTTAAACAGGGGAAGTTTAGATTGGATATGAGGAAGAAATTCTTTCCTGTAAGGGTGGTGAGGCACTGGAATGAGTTGCCCAGGGAAGCTGTGACTGCTCCATCCCTGGTAGTGTTCAAGGCCAGGTTGGACAGAGTCTTGGGTGATATGGTTTAGTGTGAGGTGTCCCTGCCCATAGCAAGGGGGTTGGAACTGGATGATCTTAAGGTCCTTTCCAACCCTAACTATTCTATGATTCTGTGATCAGAAGGACAGAGAGTCCATTCGTAACTGATGGATTGAGGCCTGGTGTATGCAGTGTTAATATCATTTGACTAAGAAAAGATCTTGGTTACAGATTATGGGAAACAGAGCAGAGGAAAATACAGTTTAGAGTTATAGTGCAACATTTTGTTTATATATGCAAAAAGGGACATTGTACATTTGTAATTCTAGGGAAATCACTATTTACCATTCAAATGCATAACTGATAGCAGACAGTGCAGTCTGTGCATGGCAAGCAATTTGGAAATACTTTTGAAACAGTATTCTTCAGAAATCACCTTCTTTTGCTTTGAAGTAAAGATAGGGCACAGTGCAAGAATATACATGCCAGAGATTGTCTTAGCATGACCATTAGGAGGTAAGGCTCTTCTAAGACTATCTTTTTGATAGAGTTGCCTTTTGGAGAACTGAAATGCATGTCTGAGTACTTTTAGCTGCTGTATCACAGTTCTGCAGAAAGGTAGCCCCAAGAACAAGTGTGTATTGGGCAGCTGTCGCTGTCCCCTCCCTGTACATTTGAAGCTACTGACAATTTCAACCAAACATGAGAAGTGTTTGAAAATATCGCAGATACTAAGTCATTTCAAGTTTTGTGAAGATAGGTGGCCAAATAGAATCCTTCCACTGTGCTTCAGCATTCAGTAGAGTACTGATAGGTATTGATGTGGTCTAGGTCACTAGATTTGGCTCATATGTGTCTGCCACAAATTCACTTGCTAGAGGTGTGTCACCAAAGCAATGGAGGTAAAGGAATGACACAGTTCTCATGCTGGTAAGGGTATTTGGTCAGTCCAATCTCTCTTATTTTCTCAGCTGGAAAGAGTGGCATCCAGGCTTTCCCCTGAGCATTGATGCCACTTCTCACAGTGATCTGCCTCGTGACATCCAGTTTGACAATGAAAAGGGAATTGACTTCATTCTGAACTACTCCAAAGCGTAAGTGTTTGTGAAACTTTAGGAGTTTTGTAAAATCTCTCTGGGGGCAGGATAAGGATCTGATCACCTTTTAGGTGTCACTGAAATACTAAAATGATGTTCTTTTCTCTCAGATGAATCTGCAGTCAATCAAAGTAGGAAAGGGATTTTTAATTTAAAAACCCAAACAAAACCAACATTATTTTAAGCTTTTTGTGCTGGCAACTGACAGAGCCTCAGCATTCTTATTAGATATTATTTTGGCTATAGATGGATGGAGGAAGCACTGGTGAAAAACATTGAAAGAAGGACTATTGGCGCCTGCGACCTTAGGCTTTTGACTTAGTTTTCAGAGTCGCCCCCTTAGAGATGCTTGTCTCCCCGGACTACAATAAGGCTTTCGGTCACATGCGAGAAGATGGTGTCAATACACCCTTTAGACCCTGCTGAAGAAAAGCTGCTTTGAGCAAGTCATCAGTTAACCATACCTGAGCATAATCTGCTTGGGACAACAAAGTCACTATCCACTCACTTGTACATGGCATGTCACTGAAGAAACAGTCCTGGGCATCGGATAAGCATAAATAATCAACCTTGCAGAGCTCTTTGAAATAGTGCGGGATTAAAGAGGCAAATAGAATCTTTCTGGCCAGAGAGTCCCCTTCTGAAGTGTCTCATGTGCCCAGGTCACACCATATTATCTGAGACATCCCACCATACTCTCAGATGCATGTGACTTACACTATCTAACAAACAGAAACCCTCACTCTGGATTGTGTTCTGAAGTTCGTCTGTGATTCGGACACCTCGTATCAATCCAGAAAGTCCTGCCCAGTAGTTAACCTCCCTTTGATCCTTGTATAATCATTCTGTCTCTCTGTCAGGTGTGAAGAAACATCTGGGGAGGTCATCCCTGTTCGAGGCTTGACAGTTGCCTGAGTTTCACTTCATAACATGCCTGCTGGCACCTCTTAAGATTGACTGCCATCTACAGCAGCAGAAACAGTCTGTTCTGTACTATTCTATTCTTTCTGAACTGGTGCTAATAATGACTTTAGCACTCTCAGCTGATGTTAACTTCTCATGGTGTGTAAAGCACTAGTTTTTCTGACTGTAATTTTTGTGTGACATAGGTCTTAAAGCACTGCTATTGTAGGCTGCTGAAAACAACTCTAGAATGGAGTTTAGTAAATGGGTGTTTGAGGTGCCTTTCAGGCCTGGATGTAAAGGTAGAGCCAGCAAGTTTAATTCTGTAGGCTGACCATTCCACCGCTGAAATGATTGTTGTGTGTAGGTATGTAAAAGGGGGAAAAAGAATGGGGAAGAATATCGAGGAAGCTGGAGATTATTTTGGGTATTTGATGGTTTTTTTTTTTCTGAGGTGTTGTATTCTATTTTTAGGATGGAGAATCTTTATATCAACCGTTTCATGCACATGTTCCAGTCCTCCTGGAGTGATTTTGCAGATTTTGAGAGGATCTTTGTCAGAATCAGCAACACAATCTCTGGTGTGTTTATCAGCATTTGTTCATGTTTCCATCATAGAATTACTAATTACTTGTCTTGTATATACCTGATTAGATTAGCAAATGGCTGACCTGCACTTCTGCTCCCATGGTTTTTCATAAGTAAACTCATTTCAGGCTGATGATCACAGCAGCAGCCTGCAAGAGCAAAAAGTGAAGATCTGGCATGAACTAAAATCTCTGAGAATTGCTCAGTGGTGTTCTCTGTCCTGAGCCATACTGGAGTTCAGCCTAGTTGGGCATCATCGTCCCTTTTGACTTTTAGAAATGTATTTTCAGAAATGTGCAAATCCCATAGGACAAGTTTCTGTAAGTATTTCGCATCTAAACCTAGAATAGCTTAGTGGAAGTGCTTCTCAGAGCGTATTAGCTGTTAAGGCATTTTTTTAAGTTTGATAATGTATGTCCCACTTCAGCCATCTAAATACATGGAAAAGCTCAAAAACGGGCACATTCAGAAATGTTCTCTGCTAAAGGCAAGTACAAGAGTGACTGCTCCTGCCTCTTACATGAACCAGATCAAAGGCTGTTGCCTAACATCCCAGCCATGTGCTCAGTCCTGGTTGCACTGCTGCTAACAGTCCCAGCTTCTCAACGCTGTCTCAACACAGGGAGGGTACCACTGCCTCAGTTCTGCAGTCATGACCTCACCTGTAGCTCCCTTCAGTCAGTTCTCATGGGCCATTTGTGTCAGTGACATGGGGCAGCTCAAATGCTTTTCAGTGGTATTTTTTTCCCAATGGTGGTTGCTTTGGCAGAACTCTTTGCAGGCATGAAAGCCCATGATGTTAGGCCAATAGATCTGGGGATGGGTTGGAAAGGGAGAATGACCTAGGAGCTTTAACTTCCTCACCTGGTCCAGCTGCAGCCAGAATGGGCCATCAGACCACAACCTGAGAAACCATGGTACTTCTTGAAAATTAGTGCTTACTTGCCTGAAAAGGCTTGTTACATTTATTCAGAATTATACCTCTTTTCAGGCATGTGTCAGAATTACACATGAGGTTTTTTTGTGGATACTGCATTGAACGCCTTACTTGCCTTTTCATACTCATATTGTCTTCCTAGAATACTAAATCCCTCTCTAAGAGTGTGAATTTCACTTTTGTATTCAGAGATATTCAGTTTCTGCAGTATCTTTTGTATTGTTAAAAACTCCATTGATGTAGTGTTAACATATCAAAGATGAAACACTTCTTTTCTTTAACCTTTGTCAATATGGAAATCTTAACAGTTACTTGAAAACCCAGTAAAAAAATGTGCACACAGACATGGGTTTTGAAGTTCATGGTCTTATTTCCATAAAGCAGGGCTGGGAAGCCTTTGATCTGTGAGCCAGACCCAATCTTGTGCTGTTAATGTACAGTAGAAAATGTACATTAATGCCCATGGTTACATTATTTTACTTTTTTTTCCCTGTATTATTTGATGGAATAGATACACAGGTACTATAAATTGGTTAATGTGTGGCTCCTGAAATGTGTGTGAACAGCCTGTTCGACTCTGCAAGGGAAAATACTTTTCCTTCCTGCTCTGAAATTTTTCTCCTCTTCAGGCTGCCTACAGATCAGTTAACAGAAAAGAGTAATTTCTGTGGTCTTGGATATAAAATAAAGCACACAAGGTGGCCAGAGCTAATAGAAACTGATTAAAGCAATTTTTTACATTTAATATGCATGCTTCATTAAGTACTTTTAACACAAGAATTAGATATGATCTACAATTAATTTAGTTGATTATACTTTCATACTCAGGAGGAAAAGTCCGATTCTGTGAGTTTTATCTGAGACCTATGATTAACATTTATGGTAATGCACCTCTGTACCTGCATATTTGCAAGCCTTGGCAGAGACAGGGGTAATAGAAAAGGTGGTTCAAGGTGTTTTTCATCAATGCAGTTTCTGTTCAAGTGAATTTTTGCTTGGTGTAGACTTCAGGTGCAGCTCCAGATTCATCATACAATAGACAGAGATGATGTAAACGTCAACTTTAAGTAAGCTTAACTTTTTTCCTCCCTGTTAGAAAGCATTGTAATGTTGGCATAATTTAAATTATCACTGCACTACTTCAGGCCTATCTTTTTCATCTTTTTACCCTTTGTAGAAGAATTACTTTCTGAAAAAATTCTGCCTTGTCTGAAAATAGGCAATAGAGGAAAACTTTACTTGTTTCATTTTTTCCATGAAGACACCAATGCGATTTTTTACATCAATAATATTTTTTCTTAATCTGAACTTGTAGGCTAAACTGGCGACATCACATTAGGAAACAGAACACTGCAATTGTGGAAAATACCCAGTGGTACTACATGTGTAACAAGAAAGAGATGGAGTAGCCAAGACTAGCGTTTTATTAAGGAGACGTCAATCTGGGTTTATGTTAGCAATTGAAAAATAAGCAGAGGTAAAAAACATGTTAAACAACAAAACAATGAATGAGGGAATGGGGAGTTTTATTGAGTTAAGTCAAAACCCTTCCCCAAGTGTCCCCTCACCCAACTCCAGCTAAGAGAATTGCTCCAGCCACTGCTTTCTGTACCCATGTTGCTCTGTATTTCCCTTTTCCTGCCTCTGCCATCCTTTTTAGATTAATCCCTCTGTACTGCATACCCTGAGATGTGAAGAGTGAGGATTTTAAAATATTGTGGAAGACCTGAGAAGGTGGCCTTCAAAAGGAGAGAGTAATTTTTATAGTCCTGGAATATTTTGCTCCTTATCGCTTTTGTATATGGACAGACAAATTATTATCAATATAATCCTTCTTAAAGTGAAAAGCAAAGTTTACATTGTCCATTTAAGTGATTTTTCTTAAAATTCTATGGCACCTTTTTAATCTTTTTCTTGCTACTTTCCTTAGTCAACATTGCAGTGCAGTATAAGGAAAGGTAGGAGGAAAGGGGGAATTTTACAAGGCAGTAGGATATTGATGCAACACATATATTGATGCTGCAGGCTTGTTTTTCCTTAGAATATGTGATGCAGCACTGGAAGGAAGATTTTATGTTTGGCTACCAGTTCCTGAATGGATGCAATCCTGTGCTGATCCGGAGATGCACAGAGATACCCAAGAAGATGCCTGTGACTATGGATATGGTAGAATGCAGTCTGGAGAGGAACCTAACCCTGGAGGAGGAAGTGAAGGTACAGCTCTAGGTCGGGTGGCCACAGTGATCATGAGATGGTGGAGATCGAGATCCTCAGGGCAGTGAGAGGGCACACCGCAAAACCATTGCCCTGAACCTCAGGAGAGCTCTGTATTGGACTCAGCAGCCCCAAGTCAGTTGGTTTAATCTAAAGGTGCTTGCTGTCTCAATCCCATCATCCCTGACTCATCATGAGCTTAATGATCTTTAAGGTCCCTTCCAAGTCAAATCATTCTACAATTCTGTGAGCAGGGGTGGGCCAGTGGTCACTCATAACCACAGGGTACAAGCCAGCCTCTGGTCAAAAGTTCCGGATCTTTGTTCTGAGCCTTGCCGCTTGCACTCTGTTAAAACACATTGTGCTTCTTTTTTCCCCTTCCCAGCAAGGAAACATTTTCATTGTGGACTATGAGCTGCTGGATGGTGTGGATGCCAATAAAACAGACCCGTGCACAGTGCAGTACTTGGCTGCACCCATCTGTCTGCTGTATAAGAATCTGGAGAATAAGATTGTGCCCATTGCAATCCAGGTAGGTTTATTGTCAGGGTAAAGGGACGCATTGTCACATTGCCTATTGTCTCATCTTAAACATTAATGACTTGGAGTTTCGTATTCTTCTTACATCTTTCAGCTTGGTCAAAAGCCCGGGCCGGACAATCCCATATTCCTTCCTTCAGATGCCACATATGACTGGCTGCTAGCTAAAATCTGGGTTCGCTCATCTGATTTCCACATCCACCAGACGGTGACCCATCTCTTACGGACACACTTAGTCTCAGAGGTGTTCAGCATAGCTATGTTCCGGCAGCTGCCTGCTGTACATCCTCTCTTCAAGGTTGGTTCTTGCATGAATGGATGTATGTGGGTCAGGGTGGTTATCACCTTAGTTTGACAAACCAAAAGGAAGTCCTAGCTCATCTGGGATAGTTTGGTTGGCTGCCTGGCAAGACAATGTGCAACTAAGCCACCACGGGTTCCAGGACTTCAAACTTCACACATTGTTGCTGTTGAATTCAGAGAAATTGATTTCTTTTATTTTTTGTCCCATTTCACAGCTCTTGGTACCACACATGCGGTTCACGATAGCTATCAATACCAAAGCCCGAGAACAGCTTATCTGTGAATGTGGTCTTTTTGACAAGGTAAGTAATCCCTTTTGTGAATCTTCATTATTCTTCATTGTTCCATGTGTGGTTTTATCCTTTAATCATCACATATTGCCTTATTTCTTGACTTTCCTACTGAAGGGCAAACATAACTAATATCACCTGAGAAACTGGCACACAGAACTGTTGCCTTGCTATTCTAAAGGTCTTTCACCTCTTCTCTAAGTAGCCAATTCAGAACTGGCCAATGTCAGTAGTGAGTAAGTATCTCACCCATAGCTGATGTGGCTTTGGGTATGAATATAGGAGTGCGAGGTAACATAATATGCTCATACATCCCTGCACATGTATGCACACAGTTAAGTCCCCAATTTTTTTTTTTAAGTACTCAGTTATTCATCTCAGGGCAGGGTGGTGAGCAAAAGAATTTGTGATTGCAAGAGGAAATTTGTATCAGAGAAAAATGTAGAGACAAGGTAGATTTCCAAGTCCACAATTCTACCACCCACAGCATGTAGATTCAGCCTTTCTTCTTGAATTGCCATAAACAGCTGATCTGCAGATCTGTTAGGATTTAAACTCAGCTTTGTCTGAGTCAGTGAAACATAGTCGTATAACATGGGCTGCGGTGCAGCTCATAGGTCAAATCTGAACATCTAAATCTGACTGCACTGGTCTTTAACATGTACCCAGCTCTTCCTCCCTTGACTACCCCAGAAATGGCATGCTGCATCTAGGAACCACAGCAGGTTGGCACACAGCAGTCTCTATCGGAACACGATAATAGGAAATGGGATGTTTGGGGAGATTTCAGAAGTCCTTCCAAAGCGAGAACCTGTGTTTCAAAACAACTCTGTCCCTCTTATACCAGACCAAAAATAGCTTTCATGATCCATAGTTTTTCACCCAAGGAGAAAAGAGAGGTTCAATCCAGGCACCTTCCTTGTCATCTGTATTCCACTCCTGACTATGGAGACCTGGCAGGCACTCCTGTCCCTTTGAACAGGAGCATGATGCCTGTACTCCATGTGTATGGGATGAGTGTGTCAATAAGACCTGCCGGAGGGGATCCTGGAGTTCCTGAATATGTTGGTTCCAATGTAGATGAGCAACCAGCTGGAGGACAGTAAGTGTAAGCTGATTACTGCTACAACACTGGCATCATATGATAGAAAAGCAACATTTGGGAGCTTTTGTGCAGTGATTATCCAAAGTGTTTTGCAGTGCTGTTTGGTATGGACAGGCTGTGTTTCGAAAATGTAATATGTATTGAAACCCTAGCCAATCCTCATTAGTAGTCATCCAGCAGGATTGATCTCCTGGCTTAAATTCTGTGGTGGCTGATGGTAGCCTGCACCCCTAAACACTTTCTCCTAAACCACTCTGAAGCAGCAGTGGGTGGTTTAGCAAGAGCCCTGTTCTAACACACTGCTGGCTGCCTTTCTACACACACATACTGGTTCTGGAGCATAGGGCTGGCAGAAAGTGTTTTTGGTTAAATACTTTGATGTTTCTGTATCTTATTTCTACTGTATTCCATTATAAGCAGGTGCTGTACCTATGAAGGAGAAAATGCAAATATTTAGAATGATTCATGGGAGAGGTGTGAAATCTCTGAATTCAACATGCACAGATGCAGCAGATCTCTGCAGTTCAGTACTTGTTTGTGTGGAGATGTGGTGTTCTCAGAACAATAGATTCGTCAGCATTTTCAATACTATCTCCTACAATTTTGGAAAGTGAGTCATGGCACAAAGTGAACATAATCTCCTACTGTTACTGTCCTGCCATTCTTCCTGCAGGCAAATGCTACTGGTGGAGGTGGACATGTACAAATGGTGCAGAAAGCAATGAAGGATCTGACTTACAGCTCCCTCTGCTTCCCTGAGGAGATCAAAGCTAAAGGAATGGACAGCAAAGAGGATATCCCCTACTACTATTACCGGGATGATGGCATTAAAGTGTGGGAGGCTGTAAACAGGTAAGACCATAGGTCTAGATATGGCTAATAAAGTCACTATCTCAGAGACACAACTTCATTTTTGTGGTCTCTGCTCACTTTGCTCTTCACCACAGCTGTGTGGCTGGCACCTGGGCTGTTTAGTCATGTGATGCCTTTTCCATCCAGCATATCTCATCTGAGGAAAAACTTACAGTCAAGCACACCCTTGAAAGACGCTGAATTTCTGCTCTTTTTTGGCTCTATTTTCTTGCATTCTGTATTTCAGAAGACCCTTTAAAGAATGTACTCTTCTATGGGATTTCACAGAGTTTAGTGAGCTGGAATTCAGCCCTGCAAAGGGAATTTAGTTAACCTTTTGTCATGGGTTCAGCAGTAGCAGTCATTTTTCCCCTTCTTGGTAGCTGGTGCAGCACTGTGTTTTTGACTTCTGGCCTGAGAATAGCGCTGATAACACCGATGTTTTAGTTACTGCTTAGTGATGTTTGGTCTGGCCAAGGAGTTTTGGAGCCTCATGCTCTGCCAGGGAGGAGGGGGAGCCGGGAGGAAGCAGAGACAGGGCACCTGACCCAAACTGAC
>JANRGW010054090.1:21762-37096 GCA_024733675.1 Psilopsiagon aymara | reverse complement strand
TTCAAGGCCAGGTTGGACAGAGCCTTGGGTGGCATGGTTTAGTGGGAGGTGTCCCTGCCCATGGCAGGGGGGTTGGGACTCGATGATCTTAAGTTCCTTTCCAACCCTAAGTGTTCTATGATTCTATCATTCTGTATTTATGCATCTGCCCAAATAACTGGGACTTCAGGTGCTATCTTGAGACCACCAGCATATGTCAAACAGAATCTAGGGAAATGCATCAATTACACACTGAGAAGGAAAGAGATTGCAAGATCCCCCCTGAACCCCAAAGCCTTTTGGGCTGCAATACCCTTCCAAATTTCCATTCTCTTTGTTCCTTCTTGAGGCAATTCTGAATTCAAGCTATAGCTCTTCGGGTAGCAGAGCAGTGATAACCAGTGTTGGAAAGCTATGAAGTTATGTGAAGAGAGCACTTGCAAAAATACATAACCGTGGAGACATAAGAGTTCCTCTGTTACCAATCAGCAAACCCCAGGAATTTATTTTTTGGTGCAGTTTCTTCTTTTTCTGTTAAATTCTAATGCCAAACGAAATGCACCATATGCTATTCTGGACTGGCCAGTCATCGGTTTGCACTCTTCCCCCAGTTCCTAAAGAGTGTGCTTGAAGTAAGAAAGATATCGCATGAGTGGAGTGCTGGCATCTTTCCCAGCAAAGATCTGAGTACTGGCAGCTTTCCTGAACTAAGAGGGACATCTCTATTTTCCCCTTTTCTGCTTCTCTTGAAGAAGGATAAAAAAGGTGTAGCAATAAAAGGAATCAAGAAACCAACTAATCCTGCAGTGAATTAACTTTGGGGTCCTTCTACTGCACTCACACAGGCTACAGCATGTGAGCTACTCTCATTTTCCTGGCGGTCTTTGCATAACACACGTATATGTTGTAGACGAGGTAGTAAGAATGGAGAGCAGCTCTGCCCAAGCCCGATTCTGAGTAAGCAGCTTCATTACCAAAAGGTTTTCCAGGGGAATCATTCCGTATCTTTGATCAGCATCACTGCCTTCCTTTATTTTCTGTTTCGGATTGCTAGAACTTTCAGAGGGCAGAACAATTAGACCGGTGTGCAGCTTTGTCTGAATGCATATTGTGGATTTATAGGCTAGCCTAATGATGATTTCTGGTTTGTTCTCAAGTCAGTTTCTAATCATTCTTGTCACTATATTTGCCCTCTTCTCTAACTCTGAGCACTGAACTGGTGTTTTCAGGTGGTGACTGTGCAATCCCTTTCCTGAGCAGGAATAGCTAATTCACCTTGTGACGAGTACATGTGGTTGCCATTGTTTTTTAGCTATGCACCTGGATTTATTTTTGCCAATAGAGAATTTTATTCTCTTGTGCAGTCATCGAGATCCTCTGAAGACTCTTTAGCTCTAAATAATCTGAATTAGTCTCTGTCAGCATTAATTTTACCGCATCACTACTTCACCCCCTCCAAGAGTATTATGAGAACACACCTAAGGCTCTTGCTCATAACTTCCTTCATCATAAAAATTAATCACCTTGTTTCTGATCTCTTTGTTTCTGATCTTTTCCTCATCATAAGTGATCAATCTTTTCTCTTACGCTGTGACATCTTTAATGTGGATGTGAAAGAATTCCTTTGGTGCGGGGCACTATGGGAGTCAATATATGTGTGCTGACCACTTGCTCTTGCTTGTGTATTTGGGCTCTCATTCTCTGGATATGACCATCTGCTTAGCTTCTTAAAAGCCCCTTGTCAGTGTGCTTCACTGGTCCAGCACTGCTGAGGATCCCATTGAGACATTATCCTGCTGGATTGTCATTTAAAGTTTGTAAGACTAAAATTAGGCCAGCCAGCCTGAGAAAGACTCACAAAAGGAGAACAGATAGAGACAGAATAAGAGCAATGCAGAGGATATGACAAAACCCCAGATAACGAATAGCATATGGAATTGCAAACTTGTGCTGAAAGAAAAACAGATAAATAGGCAAGGACGCATTTACAGTAAAGCTCCAAGGACATGATCCCCGGATCTATAGGCCATTCTGCTTACCCTTGCACCCAGCCGCAGCTATCTGAAAAATGCTTCTTTTTTTGCTCATCCAAATCTTGCCTTAAAACATCTGACAGTTTTTATAACATCAAGCAGAGTTTAGTTTTCTGCTAGGCAGGAGCCTCTTCTGAAGCCTAACAAACTGAGTTATGGGGACTGACTGGGTCAGGGAGATACTCCCATTGCCTCAGTGCTATATACAATAGCAAGAATTTCTTCACAGAAGCATGGTAATCAACGTAGGACTTGCCCTTTAAAAGGAAAGTCACTGAGAATTAAGATCTGAACTCCTCCATTCCTATGAGCATATACTTCCAAATAATTTTAACTTGCATTTTCATGAGATACAGGGCTGTTATTTACTGCTTAAGGTATAGTACTATGAACAAAGGGTACAAAAAATTACCTCCCCGGTTACTCAAAACTTGTGTATCTGATTTGTGTGTCCTGGTAAAAAGAGATGAATGCATCTTCATGTCTCCTACTGTATGAAATTTTGCCTGACTAAAAATAAAGGTAATCATCATTTTCAGAGGCAACTATCAACATGAGAGGAATTAGGCTCAGGCTTTCTGAAGAGGCTTTTTCTTCTTAGCATGAAGAAGTTATTTGTGTATGGCACGGGTAAAACTTTAAGGTATATGTATATATACAAGCTCACGTGTGTGACTTGAAAAGGACTTCTGAACTCTATTTGACAACAAACAATAATTGCCTCTATAGATATATAAATATATAAATAGAGCACCTAAATATATATATAAATATAATATATATAATACCTAAATATGTATTTTATAAATATATATTATATTCTACATATAAGATATATATTATACCTAAATATACGTATATAAAAATATAAAAACAAAGCACCTTCAGTTCTTTGGTTTTTTAATAATCCTACCAGATCTGTAGGGACTGTAGAAGTGGAAAGGAACATGATCAATCATCCAAGTTTGTCATGCTTGCAGTTGTGTTTGGTTATGAAAATAATTCAATTTCTATCTTTGGATCAACACCACTCAGAGAAAGCTGGTATGAAAGTAATTCAGATGAAATTATTTGGAAGTCTGAAGTTAAGGAATCTTAATGCCTCTAAATGAATATATTTTGTAGAGTTCTAAATCACCTGCATGTGTCATTATAATCACAGAGTCATTGAACAACCTATGTTGGAAGGAACCTTGAAAGACGACCTAGTCCAACCTCTTCTGAGAAACGGAGCCTAGATGAGCTCATCTAGCACCCTGCCCAATTGCAGCTTGAAAACCCCAGCAGTGAGCACTGTCACACATCCCTGCGGAGGTCGTTCCAGTCATTTATTGTTCCTATTGTGAAATAAATTCTCATATCAAGATGAAACTTTGCCTTGTACAACCTGTACCCATTGTCCTTTGTCTTCTCCACATGGACCCATCTTCTTTCTAGCCACCCTTTAAGTTCTGGAATATTGTGCAGTGCCTGCTCTTCTCCAGGAAGAGAAGAATCACATCTTTCAGTCTTTCCTTGTTATTTTCCTCATTATTTTTTCCTATTAATTCATTAATTCACATTAACTAATTTATATGAATTAGGGTTCTAATATAAGTAAACCTATATTTGGTATTATGCTGCTTTTTTATCAGCTTTATAACCTCCCATCACTATGGTTATAAACGCAGTGTCTTGTTCTTTTTAGCCAGAGTTCCATACTGAAAAGCTGAATTAATCCACTTCCCCTATTGCGTGCACCATGGGTATCTCTTCCTCACATTACATATCTAGCCTGTAATGAAACTCTCCTTCCAAACACCTCCAGCCCTCCATACTAAGTAAGATGTGAAATTGAGAACCTTTGGGGAGGGTCTGCTCAGGTTGCACCCTCTGCAACCCTATCTTTTTGCACAGGATATGAAATTTATGTTAATTAAAACTGTAAAATTGTTTCTGCCACATTTGGGTGTTTTCAGGATCCTTTTCTTACTATTCCCCCTTTTTTTTGGAGTCAGAAAGCTGAAAATTTTCCTAAAGGGAGAGGTGAAGTCTTGCTGAAAAGGGCCCCATCTGAGTCCTTCTCTAATTCCTTAGTGAACCAACTTAGCTGAATGCCATTACATCATTGTACTCTTACCCCATCAAATTGGAATCAATATTACTTATGACAACATCTCATTAGAATTTTATGCTCCTAATTATAACATATACTGCAGCCGTTCTTTGCTTGTCGATTCAAGTGCCCTTGCCAAGGTAACCTGTAAACTGCATTATACAGGATTTATTATATCATTTCCTTTGTGAATATAAGGCGATTATCACCTTCATTACTAGTCATAGATGTATGTACTATTGTATTTTAAGTGTATTAGTGCCTTCCACGTGGCACATGGTAATTTACAATTACAATCACTTCCCTTTAATCGTTATACTACAGTCTATTAGCAAATTGCATTTCCTAAGGCCTAGAAACATGTTTTGTCTTTTGAAATCATTCCTTGAAACATAAAGTTTGGTTTCTTAATGGTTGATTGATGATAAACTTTTATGCCAACCGCTAAATGGTTTTTCCTAGCCTGCTATCACCTTTAAAATCAGTATGGTTTATCATCCAGTAATACCCACCTTCTTATGCTGGAAAACACAAAATTATCAGGACCTAGGAGTTAGGATGACACCGAAAAATACCAAAACAAAAATAAATTGCCCCTTATCCTACTCTTTCCAATAGAATTATTTGGTTCTGTGCAGACAGCATCCCACTGCACAGCAAATTCTAAACCAGATCTAGATGGCAGAGAAGCTAGTACTTCATGCCCTCATTTTCTCAGCAGTCTAAACCCAAAGCTACCAATTAATCATCACTGTCATCCAAGTGACACACTGTCCAGAATGTCACTTTGGTCTTTTCTTATTGCTAAAATGCAAGCCCCTTCACAGTGGAACAGAAAACATATTCAGAAGGACAAAGGATAATATTTTAGTATCTGTATGATAATGTATTGTTCTCTTTTATCTTCAGTCATCTTCCCAAATAAAAAGTTGTATCAGACATTCGTTATACTTTTCTATTGAAACAAATGTCTTACTCTTCATTTTATCAGGCCAGATTTGAGTTTCCTGAGGATTTTCTGTTACTCAGGGGCTTGGATCATATCACAGAAGTTAAAAGGAAAATTTAAAAAGCTCTGAATGGAGGAAATACAAAAGAGATAAGTAGAATATAATTATCTGTCTTCAAATCTAATCCCTGGGAAACTGCACTGGGATGATTAACAGCTTCACAGCTCAATCTGCAACAGCCTCAGAACATTCAGTTAATATCGCTTCAGAAGGAAGACCATATTTTGAATCAAAACCAGCATCTTCCATCCATTCTCCTCAAGGCTTTCTGACCAACAATGAAAAATAAGATCTAACCCGAGGCAGCATTGAGTAACTCCACGGTGTAAACCCAACTGCATGCTTGAACCTAAAAAAACATCCCCTGAAGCCTTCTACATGACAATGAATAGATCTTCACTTGCAAGAATGGTTTGGAAAGTGATGGCAGAGCTGAACACACTGTGAGTTTTGTATTCAGACCTGTGTTTCTCTGTCAGAAAGATTCTGAATGAGTGAAGTTGAACAACTGAGCCCTGAACAGATATCGTGGTTCACTTATCTCCCTGCTGCAGTCTCCACTTAGCTCAACAGCAGAATTTCTAATCTCTGTTTCACCAGCATTAATGTCGAGGAATGATGGGATGCTCAGTCAAGACTGCAAGGCAGGCTTTTCCTTTCTCTCCCTTTGACATTTAGAGATTCAATCCTTCACAATGTGTGTGTCTCATCGTCCACTACACGCTGCTTTAACCCTTTGCTAGTTTCATTCATCTTTTTTCAAAACAGGACTGAAAAGCAGACAAAAATAAGAGCTGAGTTACAGTCTGAACATGGAACCTGACTTACGGACTGTCTAACGATCTGTAATAAGCACATGAAAGGGAAAGGAGGAGGAATTATATACAAAGGAGAGCTTGCATTTGGGGCAATGCATTAATTTATTTGCAGTTACAGAAACTAAAACTAATCCTAGTATTTTCTAATCTTCTTGATGGATTTTAAAAGAGGAGTTCTATCCACTCTCAGACTTCCTTTTGCAAAATGAAACAACACAAGAGCTTTGTCGGTTTTGTCACATTTCTGTGCACATAAGAACATGGAAGTACAGGATAAGAGGATGCGGTCATTTAGGAAAACCACTGCAGGTGACCTACATCATCTCTAAGGCAGATCAAGTGCCCCAGTACAGGAATGAAATATATCCCTGTTCATGGCCAAACTGAAGTAACTTGGTTCCTCTAGAGCTCCACCTCCATGGTAGAACAACCTCATTAGCCTCCTTCTGTAAGACAAGGTCTCCACTATCTTAACCCTCACAGTAATCTGTTTCTATCTCTGCTCCACCTTGTCAACTTGAGCTTATTTGTCTTAAGCACATGCTATATTCCAAAGGGAAATCTTGTCATTGCCTGTGCAATGTCATTATTGTTTGTCTATCTCAACTGGAACTGGATTAGTTGATAAACCCCTCATGTGTACACCACATCAGTGCCTTAGAGCTGCTTTCTGATCAGCAAAGTCGCTGGATAATGGAAGAAGGAGTGCTATCATTTCTCTGAGTGTCTTTGCATTTCACTGGCAAAAATAAGCTTCTATTTCTTTTAAGTATCACTGTAAAGAAAAAATAAGATGAATTCTACTCTGCCTCCTATATAATGTGCTATATGTTTTGTCTGAGTATCTATGACAGGATGTACTATTAGTAATGATAGGTGATTCAGAAGGAATAGGTGGATTGTCATATACCAGGGATGATCTGGTCTGTATTGAGTAACAAAACTTTCAACTGACATACAGAAATGTCAGCTCATTTTGTAGGAGTGATTTTCCTTTCTCTTTCCAATGGAGATCTGCTATCTTTGGATTTCACTGCAACCTAATGTTAAACTCCTTGCAGTACTGCAGAAGCAACTGCTCTTGTGAGTAGGAATGGCAAGGGAAAATGCTAAATGACCATTAATTTTGATCCTCTGATCAAATTTAAATTAACAGGAATATTTTTTATTTTCTGTATTCTAAATAACACCCTTAACACAAAAATAGTAAAATGGGATTGAGAGCAAAAAATTGCTGTCTCTCTGTTCAGTAACACCCTCATAACATGTGAAAAGGGAGAGATCAATACGTATTTTTGTAAAGGTAGGGGAGAGACAACAGACTACTGAATGTCTATGGTGCACATTTACAACTGTTCTGGACATGAAGATGACCACCATGCAAATAAGTGGTTGTCCGTGGTCCCAAAAGAGAAAAGATTTTAACAAAGCAAATCCATTCTCTTACATTACAAGAAACAGCAGTAAGATCTCACTAAATTTGAAGCATATCAGAAACTGGTGTAATATTTCACCGTAATATCAGAGATACCTATGAAACTCATAATAATAAAAATGCTATTGATTTTTCCTGGACAAACATAAAAATGCCACACAAATCCTGGTGCAAATGTAACCAGAACCGATCTTTAATAGTCCAAGACCAAAATCCATAGCTTCTTCCATAAGAGGAGGCAGTTCTTTGCTGACTGCTCTGACAGAATGGCAAGAAACAAAAGACAAGACCAGAAAATATCTGTGCATAAATGCTAAATGTTTAGCCATGTAGGACCAAGGAATTATCTCTTAACAGAAACTCTCTTTGCTTTGTTCCTGTAAGTCTGGACTAAATATAGTAAAAACAACCTTATATTTTAGAGCGTAATGGAACAGATGTTCTTTGCTCATCTCTGATGCCTTTTCAAAACACGGTTGTGTAAAGATAGCTTTTAAGTAATGGAACATCTAGTACAGTGCAAATATCTTATATGGAAATGTATTTTTTAGAAGAACAACACAGTATGTAGTAGGATTATTGTGATGGGCTGACTCTCACTGGACTCCAGATGCCCACCAAAGCTGCTCTATCACTCCCCTCCTCAACTGGAAAGGGGAAAGAGAATATAACAAAAGGTTTATGGGTAGGCATGACAGGGATATCACTCAACAATTACTGACATGGGTGGAATAGCCTCGACTTGGGGAAATAAGCCTAATTTATTACCAACAAAATCAGAGTAGGATAATGAAAAACTAACTCAAACCTTATAACCACCTTCACCCCATCCTTCCCTTCTTCTCTTTCCTTCTTAACTTCACTCCTGATATCTCTACCTCTTCTCCCCACAGTGATGCAGTGGTACGGGGAATGGGGGCTGTGGTCAGTTCATCATATATTGTTCTGCTGCTCTTTCCTCCTCAGGGGGTCCCTGCTCCATTGTGGGATAATTCCCATGGAGAAAGCCTCACCATGTTCTTCCCCACGGGCTGGAGGAGCATCTCTGCTCCAGTGCCTGGAATGCCTCCTCCCCATCAGTCTTCACTGACCTTGGTGTGTGCACACCACACACAGAGGATCTCTCTCTGGTTCACAGGTTTTACCCTCCTCTTAAATCTATTGTTCCAAAGGTGCAAACACCATTGCTGATGGGACTGGCCATGGCCATCACGAGGTCCATCTTGGAGCCAGCTGGCACTGGCTTTATCGAACATTTAGTGAGCTTCTAGCAGGTTTTCACAGAAGCTACCCTTATAACCCCCCCCCCAAATGATTATATATAAATGTATATAACAATACAATTATAAAGGCATTTAAGTGCACAGAATAATTATTATTTCATAGAAAAAGAATATTGGGATATTTCAGAAATACACAAAAAAAATCCATCCTCATTCTTTTCAAATAAAGATTTTATCCCTTTAGAGTTTTATTTTTGACCCCTAAATGCCTATTTCTTTCATAACCCTGTTTAATAGATTCATTTCTTGGAGTACTAAAAACTAATGACTGAATTTAAAAGCTGTTCCTGAGTTCAACAGATATATCATTGAAGAGTGCATCCTCCCAGTATTTGTGCTGGTGCAATTCCCTCACTCCCAAATTACCAATTGCTTTTTCAAGCTACACAAAATACCCCAAATGCGAAAGTTCATAAAGAAGAAACAAATTCTGAGTTAATTAGAATTGGTGGAAGTTGTAGTAGAGTTATCTGAAGGAGACAGCTGACTTGTAAGGAGCTAGTGGAGAGGGTAAGGTCATTACAGCAAATCTGAGCTCTTTGAGCCAATACATGTTGCTGGGAAAGAGGAAGAAGGCAGAATCATTTCTGTGCATTCATGAATTTATTTAGGCTGAATGCATTGAATAGGCTGTCTTGGTTTCCTGTTGGCAGGCAAAACCATCCCAACACAATTAACTCCAAAATCTATTTAATAAAATCACTAATCACATTTAAAAGCAGCAGTAGGTCTCCCAGATACCCATGGAGCCAAATACAAAGCACAAAAGACAAACACAGCTAAGGGAATCTGGTAAAGGAAGTTTGTGTTGCTCACTACCTACTTGCTAATGAAATCAGTGAGGAGCTGCAAACTTGATCACTCTGCTGACATCTGAGGATGTTTGGCTCTTCTAGGCAATCATGTGTCCAGTGTTCTCTCTCTACTTGACATTTAGATTCACAGAAGCATGGAATCCTTGAGGTTGAAGGGGACCTCTTAGGTCAGGTTGAATAAGGCATTGAGCAACCTAATCTAGTGAAGGTTGTTCCTGCCCCTAGCAGGGGGCTTGGACTAAATGACCTTTAATGCTCCCTTCCAACCCAAACCATTCCATGATTCTATGAGGTTCTATGAGGTCATCAGGGCTGCCCTCCCTGCTCCTACTGCTCAACCAAAGCCACCTAAAGCTGCCTGCCCAGGACCATGTCCATTTAGATAATCTCTGAGGATGGAGATCCCACTTCCCTGCGCAACCTGTGTCAGTGCTCAGTCACCCTCCTGCTAAAAAAATGTTTCATATAAGGAAACACATAAAAGGGAGCCTCCTGTGTTCCAATTTGTGTCAGTTGCCTCTTGCCCTGTCACTGGGCATCGCTGAAAAGTGCCTGGTTCCATCTTCTACCTCTCTTCAGGTATTTACATTAATAAGATCACCCCAAACTCCCAAACACATAGAAGAGACGATCCAGACCCTTAATCATCTTTGTGGCCCTTTGATGGACTCTGTCCAGTACATACAAGCCTCTCTTGTACTGATGAGCTGAGAATTGGACAAAGGAATCCAGGTATGGACTCACCAGTACTAAGCACAGAGGAAGGATCGTCAGTCTTGACCTGTTGGCAGTACTTCGCCTAATGCAGCCAAAGTTACAACCTGCCACCTCTGTTGCAAGGGCACATCACTGCTTCATGTTCAACTTGATGTCCACCAGGACCCCCATGCTATCTTCTGCCAAAATTCTTTCCAGATAGCTTTTTCATTTTATAAGTAGAAGGAGTGGGTTTTCCTGAAGGGGCCAACATCTCCCTTAAGGGCATCCAAAACTTGGTTAAAAGTAGGAAAGATTCAATACCTGAATTCCAGATTGGAAAACGGCAGTTAAGACAAGCTTGTGAGGGACAGAGCCTTAGGTGACATGGTCTAGGGTAAGGTGTCCCTGCCCATGGCAGGGAGTTGGAACTGGATGATCTTAAGGTCCTTTCCAACCCAAACCATTCTATGATTCTATGACATAACTATTCTATGGTTCTATGACATCAAGCTGTGTGGAATCCATCTGATAGGTCTTAAAGCAAGGTGGAAGACAATTGCATGACAGTCAACAGGATGGTTAGTTCACGGATGTGGACCATTATTAACCCCAAAAAAGTCAATATGCATTCATGGCTTGTGAATCTCCAACAGCATATGTACAGTTTCGATGTACCAGTTTAGGAAAATACATTTTACTAAGAATACTATATCTGCTTAAACTAATGAAAAATAACTTGTATTTGAGATTATTCTTACCCTATCAATACTAAACACACTTTGATGAACTTTAAGCTATCATTTAATAGCCACATCTCTCAGGAGTTCATCACTGTCCATGAGCTCTCCCCACAAACCACATCAAACTGATAAAAATGTGTTTTTAACTCAAGTGGTGCAGTCTATACTCAAAATTACATTGCTCCCGGTTTTAAGTCCTGGCTGCATTAGTAAACAGGCGACAGCAAGTCTAGCTGCTGGGTAAAGTCCTCAGTCATTTGATGAAGATTATTAAACTAGCCATTACTGATAATACAATTTACCATGTCATTACCGTCATTTTTATCAATATTTATGTTGCTCCTAGAATTCCCAGTCATGGACAATGCACTGGACTAAGGTGGACTCTACCTGAAAACACGATCTTTTCCTCCAGTATGTTCCCCAAGACTCCATGAGTACTGCAGGGGAATGCAGGAGGCTTTCTCAATTCATAGAACTATTCCTAGCATCATTTTGGCCTAGGACAGCTAGTACTGCCTAGAAGAACTCATAACTGTGGCTGGATGGCAGCAAGGACCAAGGACAATGGACAATTCCCTGTGTGAGAAACTCCACGTCAGTTGAGCTTTGACATTGCTTGCTAGAATGGATGCCATAAGAGAGCTTTGCTTTTTCCAACCTAGGAGACAAACCCAAGAGAATATGGGCAAGGCAAAACAGAGATCTAATTATATTATACACTCCATTGCCACAGGGCAGACTCTGCTGATGGTAAATAGGGGTCTGTGATGTTCTTCAGGATGGCAAAACCCTGAGTTAGTAAAAACATCAGCCCTAATAGTAGTACTAAAGCTAAACAAAGAAGTTTGTACATTTGCACTGAATAGTATACCTGCTACCCTTCATTTTCCCTTTTCCTTCCTTTACCATAGAGTCCAAATGCCTTTTGCAAGCTGTGACTGCTGAGCAGGGCTCAGCTGAATCCACCTGAGCTGGTGCAGGGCACCCTTTTGCAAGCTGGCAGATCACAGTGAACCCATTGTGAATGGCCTCTCAAGAGCTCCAAGGATACTTCAAGGGAAACGCATCAACATGGGTGAGGAGGATGGGAAGGAATTTACATTTTAAACGTGACACTTCCATGAATGAATACAGGGATTTGTAGAGCTGGGCACCAAGAATCAGAATTGAAAAAACCCCTCTTCACTAGTGCTTAACTCTTCAGGCCTGTTTTCCAGTGATATTAACACACAGTTTTTCCTGCAGAAGCAGAAAACACTGGCCACTCCAGGGAAGGCAGAGACAAGAACTTAGTCTTACGACACTTAAGAGCTGCCAAAGTGGGTAGCTGGACTTTCCTGGTGAGGTCTCCGCACTTAAAAATGCCCTGTACAGGGTTATATTACAAAAATCAGGCTACCTTAATGAATATGATGCAGTTTTCACTATATCCCTTTAAAACTGAAGTGGCATTATGTGTCCTTCATTAGTACTGGCCTCGTTGTAAGCATTTTAATCACAGAATCACAGAATGGTTTGGGTTGGAAAGGACATTAAGTATCATCCAGTTCCAACCCCACCCTCATGGGCACGGACACTTTCCACTAGAGCAGGTTGCTCCAAGACCTGTCCAACCTGGCCTTGAACACTGCCAGTGATGGGGCAGCCACAGCTTCTCTGGGCACCCTGTGCCAGCACCCTCAGAACCCTCATAGTAAAGAACTTCTTCCTGGTATACAATCTAAATCTCCTCTCTGTCAGCTTAAAGCCATTTCCCCTTGCCCTGTCCCTAAAGGTCCCTGTAAAATAGCCCTCTCCATTCATTGTCAGCCCCTTTAGGCACTGGAAGCTGCTTTAACGTCTTCCCTGAGCCTTTTCTTTTCCAGGCTGAACAATTCGATCTCTCTCATCCTGTCTCCATAGCAGAGGTGCTCCAGCTCTCAGAGCATTTCCATGGTCCTCCTTTGGACCAATTCTAACTTGCTCTAATGACTTTTAGGAGACAGGACCCCTTGCTATGTATCATTTACAGCCCCTCAAATACTGGCCTTACAGCATGTAACTGCTATGACTGCACATCGTGAGAAAATACAGCAATAAGGGCAGCACAGGAACTCCATTAGGAATAAAGAAGACTTTTTTCAATTGAATCTCACTTCCGAATCTCAGGCAACTCCTCCCCTCAGTGGCCAAACTGCATCCTAAAACTATACTCAATTTGAAAGAAACAAATTCCTTCTTTCCTGTCATCCTGGTAACAATCCAAGAGAGGTTCATCATTAAAACCCATCTAACCAAGTGCAACTGGGAGCAGGAAATTCAGGTAGCAGAGGACAGAACAGTAAGGAAGTTACAGAAGAGTTAACCACCTGGGAAGAGAACAGGAGGAGTTGGAATATTGTGTTTAGCTCTCTTGTGGTGCTTCACTGTGACGCTGGGAAAATCACTTAACTACAAGCTGCCCTTTTTCCAGTCACTAAAGCACAGTTAATATCATGTTCTTTCATAGAATCACAGAATCATAGAATAGTTAGGGATGGAAAGGACCTTAAGATCACCCACTTCCAATCCCCTTGCCATGGGTAGGGATACTTCTCACTAAACTGTGTCACTCAAAGCTTTGTGCAGCCTGCCCTTGAACAATGCCGGGGATGGAGCATTCACAACCTCCCTGGGCAACCCATTCCAGGGCCTCACCATCCTAACAGTGAAGAAATTCCTCCTCATATCCAATCTAAACTTCCCCTCTTTAAGTTTGAACCCGTTACCCCTTGTCCTATCACTACAGTCCCTAATGAAGAGTCCCTCCCCAGCATCCCTATAGGCCCCCTTCAGATACTGGAAGGCTGCTAAGAGGTCTCCATGCAGCCTTCTCTTCTCCAGGCTTAACAGCCCCAACTTTCTCATCCTATCTTTATACAGGAGGTGCTCCAGTCCCTGATCATCCTCATGGTCCTCCTCTGGATTTGTTCCAACTCTTCCATGTCCTTTCTATGTTGAGGACACCAGAACTGTACACAATACTCCAAGTGAGGTCTCACGAGAGCAGAGTAGAGGGGGAGGACCACCTCCTTCGCCCTGCTGGTCACACTTCTTTTGATGCAGCCCAGGATACAGTTGGCATCAAAAGGAGCGTGACTAAAAACCATTCAACCATTCAAAACCTTTCAAACTATTTCAAAACCATTTTGAGATCTGCAGATGATAAATTGTGCTTCGGAGGTAGAAAGAATGCTGGTCCTGTTGATCATAATTATTACAGGAAGAAAAAAAGGACAGAACCAGGCTTGTTTCCTCCTCTGTAAATTCTAGTATCATTTAGATAGGAAACTAGAAAGCTATTTCTGGCATAAAATAGATAGCATAACGAGTTCCTCACATGAATATCAAAATCAGTTTGAAATTTGGGTGATGAAAACAGGATGAATTATCTGAACACACAATAATCTCCTTCCAGTTGCGGAAAGCAAGTTGTTGTTTGAGCTGCTGTTTTCAAGGTAAAGTTCAAAGAGGTCTGAAGTACAAATAAGAATTTATTTTTAGACACTTTATTCTCTTATTTGCCTTATTTTTATCTTTTAATGTAACACACGAAACAAGCAGACTTCTTTGGAGAAGTACCATTTGCTCCTTGCGAGACTGGACTCCTATTCATCACATTGAGAAGGCTGTTTGTAGCTGTGAATCACATTACAAAGGAAAAGGCACTAGTCCTAGTTTCAAGTACAGACTCCCTGAATATGGAGATGGATTCTGTGTACTAATTAAGCATTTAGTTACCAAATCTTGAAGCCAGTTTAAGAGGTACCAGAATATTGCTCCTACTCTGTGGTGTTTTAACAAAGCCAAAAAGAAGTGAATACAAAGCACTGGAACATTTGGAACAAAGCATGCCACGAATGTGAAGTTCACACTGGTATGTTACAGCTATTGAAGTGTTGTATTAAAGTAATTCTTGATTTTACCTCCTATCCTGACTATAACACTAGGAAAATGACCAATAGTTTGCAAATATCAATAAATTAGGTCATCCTTTTTGTTATCCAATATCTATTTGTTCTCCAGCATACAGCCATGAACAGTTTGTCCTGCTCTCTATTTTGTCCTCACTTTCAGCGGTGGGCTCTTCTCAAAGCCTTGGAGAAGCTTTATTCACTTCACCATCCTCACTAGTCTACTTAGGTCAGTAAGTGGCAGTAAGCACAAAAAGCTGAGTGAAGCTCTACAGTACTGGTAGATCTTCCTTTAGACCTTGCAATGCTTTAATTTGCTTTAAATGCTTCATGTGCTTTCTTCTCATCCATTTTCTGCAACATCCCTAAATACCTCTGCTGTTACTTCCTTTCCTTTCCTTTCTTTTCTTTTCTTTTTTTTCTTCTTTTCTTTTCTTTTCTTTTCTTTTCTTTTCTTTTCTTTTCTTTTCTTTTCTTTTCTTTTCTTTTCTT
>JANRGW010054089.1:0-39706 GCA_024733675.1 Psilopsiagon aymara | reverse complement strand
TATGAGGAAGAAGTTCTTTACTGTAAGGGTGGTGAGGCACTGGAATGGGTTGCCCAGGGAAGTTGTGAATGCTGCATTGCTGGTGGTGGTCATGGCCAGGTTGGACAGATCCTTGGGTGGCATGGTTTAGTGTGAGTTGTTCTTGCCCATGGCAGGGGGGTTGGAACTAGATGATCTTAAGGTCCTTTCCAACCCTAACTATTCTATGATTTTTTTCACTTGCATCTTCCTGTGGTAGTAGTCCGGTCATGAGACAAAAGTATATGCTATGGTGACCTTCTGGAAGGGCTTGTCAGGGGATAAGTAATCACTATAAAAATAGGATTTGGGTGGGAGTGGTATGATGCTTACAACAGAGAGGCCATTTTGCATCTAGCAGAATTTTATTTGCTTTTGTTTATAAATTTCTCAGCAACTGCAGGCTTAAGGGATATTTTGGCTCTTTTGAAACTGGTGGAGATCCAACAGGGTTGAGGTTAAGTCTGTTCTAATTAGCATGGTTTGTTTCCATGTGGGTGATGTCTTCAGTCAAGGTGTTTAGTTCTAAAAGCACAAGGTTCACACCAAAGTTTGGCTTTGAATGGAATCTGCTGTGGTCTGTAAACCATCATCTGATAGAAATTCCATAAATTAAATGGTAGTATTTCTGGATGTAAGATGACCCTCAAAATAATTGAGCACCATATGCTTGATGATGCATGTATTTCATCCATTCTGGACCAGATCTGGATCATGCTGATTCTCTTATCTGTGACACAGTTTACCTGCAGTTCCCAGTACTTCATAAGCAGTGATATGATTTACTATTATTTTGAAAGTACTGGTTGACACAAAAACTGTTAGTGTGAGAGTAAATAAGGAAGCTGTCTTCCTTTGTCTTTAAGATTGTTTGCTGTTACCAAAGACCGTGTAGGTCTCTTACTAAAGAGGGCTCTGACTAAGTGACAGGCTGAGAAACTTTTGTAGGTAGAGCATGCATGTACTTTGGGAGGCAAAACCTGGTTTAGTTTGTGGAAAGAAATTTAAAACCTATGTCTTAGTATCTTCAAACTACTGTGATTTGGAATGTGAAAATTCAGTGCAAATCAGAAGTTTCTTAGAAAAACAATACTAAATTTTACTGGCTGAGTAGATTTGAGGCATATGGCTCATCATGGAAGTGTTATCACTTCAAACCTTGGGTTGCATGCTAGATAAAGGCATATAGGTATACATGAGGTCTGAGTTATTGGCAAACAGCATGTTAGAACTGCATGAAATGCTTTCCTGAATTCAAAGAGAAGGCAGTATTCAGCAGCAGCAGGTCTGCTGAATTTTATTAGGCAATGGAAATGTAACTTGGTCGCTGGGGGAAGGGGGAAGCTACACATTTCTTAGCTAGAATTCTCCATCTGAGATTCTTACGTCAGTGATAAGCATAGCCCAGGAACAGCTGTTAGTGTTCTTGGTGCAGATAGCATCTCCTGTCTCCTAATCCATTATATAGTTAAACCTGTAAACTAACAGTGCACTTGAATAACTAGAAGCACAGCCGTTGGATTAAAAATATGCCTGAACTGTTAGCAGTTTAGAAACGCTAGTGCAGTGCTAGTGTGCATTAAATAGTTTTCAGTAGCATAGTGACAATTATCAAATCAGCTTTCCCAATCTTGCAATTGAAATAGTAACAAAGCAAAAAACCTACTAGCAAATGCATAAAATGATTTAATGTTTTTGCCTTAATCCTTCTAAAAGGGTTTTCTTGGTTTTAAAGGCATTATTAAGCAGGTGTGTAGTCTTCCTGATGTAGATGGTTTGGCTACTTGGAGATCCATTAGATTGACTAGTAGCCTTCCTTGTCTGAGTGGTACTAAAGATTTGGCAGTGTGACCAAGAGAAAAATTGGTTTTCTTTAGGGCTTTGAGAAGTCTTCGCCTATTAAGTGACTCCCATTACATGAAGAAATTAGGCATGGACCAGTTCTTCATTGCTAGGATAAGGTAACTTTCAATTACACTTTTAGCTATTTGGAGCATTCTACTGCTTGGTTTATTTGGTGAGTACCCTTGGAAAAGACTCTTCTTCAAGGCATACTTACTTGAATAAATTGTCACAGCTCTCAATTTCAATGCCTTATTATTCATACTGCTATTCTGATATGGCAACTTCCAGGTGATTGACAGAAGATGTTTGAGGGGGAGGGTTCCCTCCTGTATCTACTGCTGTTTGGATTTGTTTTAAACTTTCTGTGCTTGGTCTCATCATTGAGTCAGAATAGGGATTTAACTGGAACAAGTTAGCCTTTTGTTGCATTGTACAGGCCAGGATACTGAAGTTCTTTAAAAGAATGATTTGGTTTAAGTAGATACTCTTGCAGTGGCAAAATGAAACTTGCTGAAATTCGATGTAGGGTTGCTATGCTCCTGTAGTATGATGGGACAACAGCAGAAATAAGAATCATCTAAGTTTTATATTTCTGTTTAAAAAAAAAAAAAAAAAAGAAATGAAAGAAAGAAAAACCCACAAACCGTTGTCACTTGAACTTCTGGCATTATGTTATGTTCCTAGAATGCACAAATGAAATGAAAATTTGTGAATAAAATTACGACCAGAGCTATAATTTATTGTAATGGAGGGAAATCTGAATATATACAAAGGATATTTTTAGAATCAGCTGATCTTAAAAAGCTGACAGCTTTTCCTATATCAAGATTATTTTTGCCTTAAGAAATAATGTGTTGTTTGTAGAACAAGCCTGGTATGTAAATCAAATTATTGAGTGTTCTGTTGCCCAAAAATTTTTCCTTTCCTCCAACAGAGATGTCATCGTGCAGACTTAATACAGAATTTGCGTGTGAGGGACTTTACAATTGCTGTAAATAAGATATTCTGAAATAGGAAAGTTTTTGTACAAAGTAGGAGAGTACAAGTCTGAGGTCATATATTAGTTTGCACAGTGTCTTGAAAATACAGGAAAAATGAAGAAATAAAATAGTGCATGTCAAATAGAGAAAGTCACTAGTTTGTGAGCCTACGAGTAGCTAAAAATGTGGCAGTAAAAAACCAAAAGCAAAGCCACCTGAAACAGCTGCCATTTCACAATTTAACTCTTTCTGCTGTCAGTATATTGCCCGGCAGCAAGAGCCCTGTGGAGACTTGGCTCAACATTTGCCATCTGTTCTCAACCAAACACCTTTAGCTACAGTGTACCACTTTCATGCTTGACCTCTTCTCCCTTACTTCCTCTATCCTGCCCCACACCTCTGCTGTTTCCATAGCATATTCTTCTCTTGCCCAGATGGATTCACATCCACATATGGCCTTTGCCTTGGATGCTGTTGATTGTATTCCTGGTTATAAACAGGAGCACAGCAACTGGAGGTGATGCACTGGTCACAGAGGTTAACTATCATCCAGCACTGCCTTCTATTGTCATTTCTTAGTCCTGGCTCTTGTCCCCTCAAGTGTAGAAAAACTGCTGCTGTGTCTTTCCTCTCAGCTTAACAAGCCTATCTGGCACTTGAATGGCCTCATTGCAGCACAGGGGATTCATGTACATGTGGACTGTAAGGATATCCTAATGGTGTGCTGGTTTGAGGCCTGTGAGGCAGTCCAAGGGAACTGCCTAGCCTTGTGAAGTGCAGGCTTGATGTAATTCTGTAAAGAAATAAAGAAACCATGTGGCCCAAGATTTTACACTTTTTCTACTCCTCCTATAGGTCTCAAAGGAATCTTACTTAAACTTCATTGTTTTAAGTTTCTCACAAGGTGTTGAAAAACTACACTCAAATCTTCCAAGTTGTATGCCGCTTAGCTCTAGTGGGCTACATTTAGGTATTATTTCTCTCACCAGTTTTCCCCAGCCTCTGGTCATCTATTCTTATATTTCATAACACCTTCCTTACTTTTTTGTGCTTACAGGAATAAAAAGAATCTTTACAGCTTTACCTCACTAGAGAAATAAATGGGTTAAATACAAATTAAGATTTCTACCAATGAGGTAATTACTGCATCTTTGTAGCAGTAATGTATAGTTGCAAAAATTGAACTATAAAAACTGTAAGTTGAATACTTGCAGTCTTTTGCCAGGGAGAGCTGCAAGTGCATTTGAAGCATTGTTTTGGGGTTATTGTTAAGTGTCCCAGCTGAAGTCACCTGCAGGGAAAAATATTCCAAAAGCCTTCTTTTGTGACACTGGCAGGAAAGCTGTTGGCAGGATTTGGTTAGTGTAGGAGACAAGAGTGGGGCCTCAACTAAACCAGCTCTTGTAATTTAGGGTGGCAAGAAGTCTTAAAGCTGATTTGGCACTCAGCAGAAAGAGCCTGGTAGGGAAGAGGATAAAAAGGATCTTCACCTTAGGCTGTAATTCAGTTTGCAATTCAGAAGCAGTGCCAGATTGAGCTTCCTGGCTGCTCAAGCTGGTTCCTATGCACACTGGATTTAAACAAAACTGAGTCAGTTTAAGACCTTCCCCTGCCCCCCCACCGTCTTTTCAGCAGATTACTCTCTGGCTGGATCAGTTCCCTGCTGCTTTTCATCACGCAGCTGCACAAATACTTCTGTTGGCACAACAGTGGGAACAGTGTAGGGGCAGGAATGAGCAGCTGGGGACACAGGCCCTTTTGATCAGCTTAGGGATCCACCAGCCACAGTCTGCATCTTTGCTCTGTTTAAGAAGAAAAGTCTCATGGTGGGGCTTGTCTGAAAGCTGACCCTAGAGCTGGGAAGCTTTAGGAGGCTATGGGAGTATTCCAGGGTTTTAGCTTGCACAGGCTTCAAAAATATCCATGTATTTCAGCTGAATCCCATTTTAACTGGAGGAGGCTGGACATCTTGAGAATGCCATATTGCGTTAGTGACTATTGCGCCTCGATAATGGGTTGACATGCCCTCTGTAAGCATCGCTGCAGCCCTTAAATGAAACTATCTGCGGCATGCAGAGGGTATTTCTAATTCGGACTTGATCATCTGCTGCAAAACATCCACACACACTTTTAGTCCCTCTGTAGATAGACGGGAACTTTAGCTTCATTTGGGTGCTTTTCTTTTGCTTATCTAGCTGGAAGCTGAGTAGTTTAACCGTGTAGACAGCTTAACTTGTCTGAGCATTGATAAGGAGTGGGGAACCTTTGAGTGGAGCAGTTAGAAGGTATCTAATTTGGGACTGAAGAACCTTTGAGTGGAGCAGTTAGAAGGTATCTAATTTCTTCTTGCTCTAAAAGTCCTTGTAAGCCATACCTATTAGGGTGAGGTCGTGGCTGAGTTCAGGTAAGCAAGATATCTGTTACTTTATCAAATTATGCATTAAAGTACGATTTCTTGATAATTGATGTCACCAATAGCTTTAGCAGGGACAACTGGCATTTGTTTGTTTCACCATTGCTGGTGTCCAAATGTTGTATTGTCATTTTGTTTCTTTAGCATTGTCAGGGCATTAGGGTTTTTTACACTTATTCTGTTAGTGTATTCTTGCTTTTTGCATTAACTAACGTGTGGAAATTTATCAAGAGATGAAGCTGAAGTCAGAACAGTTTGGTTTGTCAGCTGATTGTGGAGAACTGACATGACTGATTATGGAGAAAGTAACATGAGAGTTACAACACCAAGACACGGAAAGTAATCTTACATCAGTGGAGAGCTTAGTAACACCAGGTCGAGTAGAAGTCATATGTAACATGCAATTGGCAGGAATATGTCCAGTCAGGTACCCAGTGAAGAGGCATCTCTCAAAAAAGAACTGTTTCCAACAAGTTGCTTGTGATCTTCAAAATGGCTTGTTTAATTTTCTGTTGATGGCTGAACTGGAACTGTTGCATAGCTTTAGTTGGTGCTTGGGAACTCCCTGAGTGCCAGTAGCTGAAGCACTTGCATTGCTGTAAAAGGGCATTAACTTTCTGGAAATAGGTTTTAGAAAGAATGTTCCATGTAAATTTTAAGTGGACTCTTGAAAGGTATCCCTACAGTGATGCAATATGTATTTTAAGAGACTGACTCACTTTTGAAATACTGCCAGCTTTCTGCAGAAAGGAAGGTCTGAGTAATATTATCAGTTAGAAAATATGTCTACAGGGACAGTTAATAGCAGAGAATTTTTTTTCGCTGTAAGATGGAAATAAGTAGGGTGTTGTCTGAGGATGAAGCTGTATCTACCAGTTTACTTAGTATAGGAAGACAAAATGCATACAAGATTGGACTCCTTAGTGTTACTAGAAAGCTACATGGAACAAAAAGAAAAACTGTGTCAATAGAGCTAGATTCTGAAATTTAGCTCAGCTTTTGCCAGCCTGAAATGGAAATGAAAGGGCAGTTTTATTTTTGTGTGTTCCACATTAAAGCAGGAAGTATAACTAATACTATCATCCCTATGTGTAGTTTTAGAAATATATATTGTCTGAATATTGGCCTTTTTGCATTTACCTGAGCTCTGAGCTGAAGCAGTTTGTAGCTCCCATATCTCCTTATGTTCTTGAATATTATGGGGAAAAAGTACACAGTTTTGGCATTTTGTCCCATCCAGTGAATGGTTCATGGACAGTGCTTCTGACTCTGAGGCCTCATTTTCAATTCAGGATAGGAAAGCTAGATAGATTTTGGTGCTGTACTTAGTGACCCAAAACTGTATGCAAGTTGTTATTAACAAAAAGGAGAGCTGTGATGGCCTTATTGACTCTGATCAGATACTTTCACATCTTCCTTATTTTGTGCTAAAATCAGCTTAAAAATCACTTCTAATGAGTAAGCTTTCTCAGGCTGTAGATCAAGGAAAAATAGATTAAAGTTGTTTGTAATAATCAGACTGGTTAGACAGAAGATGATGTCTGCTGATGGTTAGATCAGATGATGTCTGCTGATGGTCAAGATAATGAAAACTGGGAGGCAACTGGGGCAAATGGATGTTTATTCTTACTTTCCCTGCCTGTTTACTATATCTGTAGTTCATGGCCTGTATAAAGTTCCTTGAAATTAGAACAGTCTTCATGGAGTTGTCGACGTTTTGGAATTGAAATTCTTGAACTCCTACGTGTCAGTATGGAAAACTGGAAAGATAGTAGTACATGTGTCAAGATTTCCTCCTTGTACATGGAAATGTACATAAGGAGGAAATTAAAAAAGCTGAACCAGTGTGTGGACTGGTTCGTTAAGCTTCTGCAGCAAGATACTGATTTGGCATTTTTTCCTGTTCTTTTTCCATTTGCATCTGTGTATCAGCCTCCTAAATAAAATTCTCCAGAATCTTTGTTCTATTTGGAAGTTTATGTTGACATAAGGTTTGAGCCTGTTACTCTGAAGGGAGCACCAATTCTGTTACCAGTGACTCAACTTTCTTCAACACGGTCATGATCTAGGAGCACTGTGAGAACTTGACAAATGCCACAGGAATAAATGCTGTGAGTGCTTTAAATTGTCCAGCAATAGTAGAAGTTTGTCTCTTCAGATGGGCAGGCTGACAATAATAAGGAAAGCTTACAAGAAAAAAACGCATCTCAATTGTTTGGGTATTTCTTTTGATCACTTAAGTGGCAATACATAGTTTGATAGGGTAGGCCATGTCTTACATGCAGTATTTCTGCCTAGCTTGAGTAGATTAGAGCTGAATGTATCTAAACAGCTTAATTTTGCAAGCCCTTCTTTGGTCATATCATGAGAGGAAAAGTAAAAACCAGTTCTTAGGGTATTTTAAGTGTGAAAATAAATCTGTAAAATGACATAGGATGAGCTAAACAGTGGTGGCTACTGCTACCTGGAGGACTTCTATGCTTAATGTTAAGGTGTAAGCTAAAACCATAGAAGATGCTAATAGTTCGGAATTTACTGCAGTGTGAAAGACATTTAAAATCATAGTAGAAGGCAAAGACTCAAGTCTCTGTCTGGACTTCATTGTGTGCCTGGTGGGTCAGGGTCCTCTTCCATATGGTTTGTAGCCTGTCTTATAAGAATTTTGGATAAAAAAGCAACAAGCAAATTTTCCCCTGACAGAAGTCTGGTTAAATACATATATATATATATATATTTTGTTTGTTTTTAATTTGCTTGATTTTTATACTGGAGTTCTTGCTGGTATGTCTCTGGACTCTAAGTCTCTGTTTAACTGCAGATGCCGAGAGTATGAACCTTCTTTCTCTGGACACTATATACATATTTATGTCATTACCAATCCACAGAGTTATTATCAGGACTTAAATAGGATAGTTTAGAATGCAATTTTTAAATGAATCCTGTTTATCAATTGAGTGTAAGAAGGTATAAGAAGGAGGAACTTTGTGAATGGTAGATATAGGCAAGAGATGCAGAATTGTAAGTTTATGAATGTGCTTTCTACCTGATAATAACCAGTATATTCAACCTTACTGAGTTTAAACTTACAGTCAGGCTGCAATGTATCCTGTGTAGCTTGTTATTAGGAGCTTTCTTATCTTTATATGCATCAGAGAATTTTAGATTAAATCCATTAGCTTAAAAAATATTGTTGGTTTCTTATTTCAGTTGGGAGTTTATATAGGTTGTCTAATGATTGTATTGGCGAAGTATAGCAATGCCTAGAAAGGTGCATGTTGGCTACAGGTGGATAAAAATGCAGTATAACAATTGTACCTGTTCTATGAGTCTTCCCCAACCTTTATAAATGAAAATTCTTGCAGTTGTACTGTTGTATGATTATTTTTCTTTTCCCCTCAATGAAATTTCAGAGGTTTCTCAGCTACAACACAGTGGTAAGCCATGGAAAAAAGCCCTTGCTAATAATTCAAATAGAAGCTGTTAGGGGTGGAATATGTTTGGGTGAAGCTCTAAAGATAGGTGTTTGATTTTTCTTGGCAACCTTTTTCTCATGTGAACTCTTTGAAATGGAGTTTGTTTTAACTCAGATGTATCTTTGTATAAGAATTCATCATGTTTAAATACCTTTCTGGGTTGCCTTTGATCAGGTCTTACCCTCTCAGTTGACTGGTGGAAGCTGGATGTGGCATTCATCTCTCTGTTCCAGGAATTAGAATATTTTTTTTTTTTTCCGAAGCTCAGTTTGTCTTAAGCAGTTCTGAATTCCACAAAGTCTAGGTATGAGCTAAACCAAAACCAGTTTATTAGTTGTTAAATAGGTGTTAAGAAGGAAATCAGTCAGTTCAACTATAGACAGTTATTTTGGAGAAATGTGAAATGTTTGGGGTTTTTTTTGACTGGAAAACCATTTTCATCAGTGCAGGGGCATGAGTGAGATGCTCCAGTGTGTCAGAAAGAAATGAAATAATCTTTCAGCTCATGGCAGCGTGTTTGCATGGCTGTTAGCCTGTCTAAAAAGATTTGCTCTCTGTAGGTTTGCTTACAGTACATGCGTCATTTTACAAATTAGTGCAACTGGCACAAGTACCTAAGGCATAATGTGGACCAGAAGCAGAGGCGGACATAGGGGCTAAACTGGCCTCTTTGCTCCTAATGTACTCGGTATTGCCAGAATTGTATTTAAGTTATGTTACAGGCTGTACTTGATCTGTGTGTGTGGAATGAATCTGCATAGTTGTTAAGTCAACCCATTTCTGGATGGTATAAATTCCTCTAAGTTGGTGGTTCAGAGAAGTGTCTGTACTTGAAAAATAGGGATCCTTTGTTAAGGTTAGGAAATTATGGCAAGAGTACAAAAAAGTTCAGTGTTTGACTGACATAAAGACATAGGAAAATATTGTAGATTCTAATTGAATTCCTCTCCTTACAAGGAAAAAATAAAAGGGGGAGGGGTAGGAAGGGCAGTGCTGAAACCATATCAGCAGATCTTTACACTGTGAACATGACATCTTGAACATGGGCTAATATTTGATATGGTAGAGGATACCAAAGGCATTTTAGCTTAGAAGTTTTTTGGGTTTTTTTAATTTAACAGCAGATTTCATTGTATGTGGTAGAAATTTTTTCAGTATGTATGCAGAGAATTTTTTCATGCTTGAGAAGCTTTCCTTTAAAAAACTGGGGAAGAATTATGTAGAGCTTTGTAAATGTACACAGAATTGCTAAACATTAGTAATACATGCCAATCTGACATGCAGAGCTGAATGTTAGAGAGCGTGTATGCTGTGCTTCTGCATGTTACGTGTTTCAAGACATTAAAGAACTTTATTAGTGTAATTTTTACCTCTAGACTTAAATTCATTTTCTGTGAGTAGTGGTTTAAGACAAAAAGTTATGCTTAACTTCATCTCTGTTACAAAGTATAAATTTTGCCAGAAGGGTGTTCTTGGGGAAGGTGGAAGAGGAGAACTTGTGACTTGTTTCTGTACTATACCTTATGCATTTGCAACGAGTGGACAAAACATTCCTGTTAGTTTATCTCCTTGTCTGTTTAAAATAAACCATACTGATTTTTCTGAAATGAATCCAGAAATGACCTCTTACTGCAGTTCAATTTAAAATTTCCAGCCCTTCCAGGGATGTGGCATTCCCTGGTTTCTTTGGGCAACCTATTCCAGTGCCTCACTGCTCTCACAGTAAAGAACTTCTTCCTGATATCTAATCTAAGCCTCCCCTAAACCTACCCTCTGTCAGTTTAAAGACATTCCCCCTTGTCCTGTCACTACCTGACCTTGAGACCAGCAGTCTGATGTGGCTACGTCTGTTAACTAGCAGTTTACAGTGTAAAAGCCTGTGCAGCAATGCCATTGGAGTTAAGTGAGGTGGGCTCCCTTCCTTTGCTTTGGGTGAGAGTTTACAGTTGCTGCGTTGTAGGAGTTGCCATGTGATGGAAAAAGATTCCTTTGAGAAATTAAACTGAAAAGTTTTACACTAAGATGATCTTTTGAGAGGGTAGAAAAAGTTGAGCGATGAAAGGAAAGTTGTGTATGTTCAGAGCCATAATAGTATCAATTCACTGATTTCCGAAAACTCAGAGAAGGAAATAGTTTTTCATGGGTGGTTTGTTGAATGCATTTCCAACCTGTAACCATGTATTCTCTCTGATAAACGAACTTGCCAGGTATAAATTAGTTCAGGTATTTGCTCACCTACAATGAAGAAGGATTTTCCCAGTTATTAAGCTGCAGTATTTGGAAGACTTTCCCCTTTGTAACTTGGCATGAGGAATATGAAACTATTGGAATGAAGTGCAACTCAACCTGTTGTATTAACTTGAAGTGCTTGTGTTAAGCAGGAACATCAGTGGAATTATGCTTTCTGTGATACCTGTGCTGGTTAATGGCAATGCAGTTAGGAGTGGCAGCATCAGAATTGATCCAGCTTGGGATACAACTGATATTTTACTTATAAGAATACAAGTAACTGATGAGAACCAAAGCAAACACTCATTTTAGCACCTGCCTTGGGTGATCTTTATTTAAAGAAGAAAGTAGTTTCACCTATTTTTCTCAGTCCCTCTAATAAGCTGTTTAACTTTTCTTCCAGTCAGGGAATAGATGTGTTCCTAGAAAGATAATTTCTTGGGGGCTGTAGTTTTCAAGCATAGCATTTTCAATATAACCATGTTACATTTATTGTTTTTCTCAACCTCCCAAGTAGAATGCCTTATTTGTCTAAAAAATAACTACAATTCCCTGAACAGGCTATGACTGTATCTGTTGGATTTTTTGGCTTGTTAAACTTAAATATGCAAAAAACCCACAAACTTTTCACTCCTCCCTCCTAGTATTTTCTAGTTTTCTTGGTCAGAATGTTTGCAAATACGTAGAGTTACTGTTCTTTCTGTTAACTTCTGTCAGAGGATTACTAAGGGGCGGTAGGTGCAAATGGTGAAGTTGTTATGTTTGCTTTGACAGGAATGAATGATTTTATGGTAATTTATAATGTTTTGTTACAACCTTATATATGACAGATTGACCACCCATGTTTTTGAATTCCATGAGTCTGATTAGCTCAAGATTTTATTGTTAAAAATGTTGCTATAATGGTCAATAAAAAGAATGTTTAGATGTTCTCCATGTACTTATAATGCTAGTAGATAGATCTCTGTCACTTCTACAGAGATGAAGTTATAGGCCTATGACATTGCTGGCATCTTTTCGTATTTAACAACTTGCTTGCTGCAATGATCTGGACTTCTAACAGGAAGGCTAATAGTGTGATAAATAGGTAGAGCTTTCTGAGATGATTCACTTGAAAAGGAAAATAATTCAGAACTTCAAATGCTAATACACAATCCTATCAGTGACTTCAGTAATATGTTAACTTAATTTTGTTTGCATAAAGGAACTCAAAGTTTGGTCACAGATAGTCCAGTCACAGAGATTACTCCAGCAGAATTAGAATTAAGTTATTCCATCGTACTGAAAATAGTGGCATTACTTATGCCACCATTTCCTGTAATTGTTCCCTGTTTAAAGGATAAGCTACATTCTAGGTGGTTTTCAGCGAGCAAATAAGAATATAAGAATGTGAAATACATTTTGGAAATGTATTTCTAGACACTCAACAGTAAGTATAAAAGGTGGATCTGTAGACTGGGATTTTTGGAACAGGTTGTGAAAATTAAATGGAGATAAGGAATGTCTTGGTGCACAGTGAGATGGTTATATAGTATTTTCTTCACCAGGTCCAATGATAAATTAGACTTTAGGAGCAATCAGTTCAAAGGGAAATCTCCTGAGACAGTGAATTAGGTAAAGTCCAAGAAAGTTCATGGTGTCGGTTTATCTGCAGGAGAAATGCCAAGTACTGATGCAAAGGAAAGCAAAAGTTCAGCCAGAGTTGAAATAAAAGACGGACATGGAGGGCAACAAGGAGGGCTGCTGCATAGGAATAAAGAAGGAAAAGGTGTGTGTGCTGCTGAGTGTGGTGAGTGATTTAGTTACCATTGATGCACATGAGGCTGGTGTACTCAGTGCTTTCTTTTCCATCAAGACCTACCAGGTCATTGTATCTACAGACAGGGTTTAGGGAGAAGAGCAATCAGGATGGAAGATGTTCAACTCAGGTAGTTCTGGAAGTCTTGAATCCTTGACCTGTGCAAAGTTCACATGATCAGGTGGGCTGCAAACAAGGGTACTGAGAGATCTGCTTCACATTAGAATAGCCACACAATCAGACTTCAGAAGGTCACGGTGACCAGAGAAGTTTCTCAATGACTGGAGAGCAGTAAATGCTCCACATGTCTTCAAGAAGGGCAAGAGGCTTTACCCAAGGAGCTACAGGCTAGTCAGCTTCACTTTGATCCATGGAAAAATCATGAATAAAGTCCACTTGGAAGTCAGTTGTGGGCATGCAAAGGTGCTGTTGTTAGTTGTAAATAGCCATCATGAGTCTACCAAAGGAAAGTCATCTGACCAACCCAGTCACCCTCTGTGATGAAATGACTGGGTCTGTCAGACTGGGATAAGGCAGAGAGCAATGGATATAGAATCATAGAATTGAGGAAAGGACCTCAAGATCATCTAGTTTCAGCCGGCCTGCTGTGGGCAGGGACACCTCACACTAAACCATGCCACCCAAGGCTATGTCCAACCTGGCCTTCAACACCACCAGCGATGGAACATACACAACTTACCTGGGCAACCCATTCCAGTGCCTCACCACCCTTACAGTAAAGAATTTCTTCCTCATATCCAATCTAAACTTCCCCTGTTTAAGTTTGAACCCGTTACCCCTTGTCCTATCACTATAGTCCCTAATGAGGAGTCTCTCCCCAGCATCCCTATAGGCCCCCCTCAGATACTGGAAGGCTGCTATGAGGTCTCCACTCAGCCTTCTCTTCTTCCGGCTGAACAGCACCAACTTTCTTATCCAACAAGGCTTTTGGCATGGTGTCCCCGCAGCAACAACCTTGTATTCAAGTTGGGACACTGATGTAGGTAGGCAGGCTGCTTGTTGAATGAAAAGCTTCCTGAATTTGCAGGCTCAGTGGGTAGTGGCTGATGATAAAATCTGTACCTATCTGGTTGGAGTTTCTCTATTCTGGACCCTGTTCCGTCTCATGCCTTGATCAGCGACTTGGTGCAGACACTGTACATTTGTTTTCACTAAGAGGGTAATTGAGTGTTGGAAAAGTTTGCCCGGAGGGGCTCTGGAGTATGGCCCTCAGAATTTTCTGAGACCCAACTGGGTTAAACCTTGAGCAACCTGGTCTGACTTCAGAGGTTACCCTCTTTTGAGCAGGAGATTTTAGTGTGGGCCTCCCAGGGTTACTTCCGATCTGAGCCATTCTGTATTTGGAGCTAGGATACAAGTTGCACAGAGACAACAGGGCTTTTTTTTGTTCTTTCAGGGCCCTAAAATGTTTCAGGTGTCCTTTGTAGTACTTACCTAAGAATTTTTCAATTTCTTGTTTCAAGTTACAGTCTTCCATTCACTTAAAGGGTGCAGAAAGAATTTAAATGTGCACTAGCATCTTAAGAACTTAAAGTATAGTTGGTTTAATACAGGTCTAAAGATAGCAGTAAGGACAGTGTAAAGTACTGGCTGATGTTAAAGTTTTGTTTCTGCAGTTGGATGAGTGAAGAAAATTTCTTGCGCATGAAACAGGCAGAATAGGGAACTCACTTCTACATTGGCATCATAGACACTGCTGCAGGACTGCTCCTGGCAAAAAGAAACAATCTTAAGAAAGAAATGCACTGTAATTTCTGCTGCAGGTGAAGAGGTAATCATGGACTGTCTGTTATGTCAGAGAATTCTTGTATTGCAGAGAAGAACTGTAGGTGAAGACATAAATCTATCTTGTTTAGTTAAAGGCAAGTGTCTTTAAGACTATCCCATTTAAGTGCTTACAGGTCTTTCTATCCTGTGTACCTTCCTGTGCAAGTTTAAGCTACAGAAGTCTGATGCATAAACATGTGCTCTAAGGACAGAATACTAAAACTGAAGTTAATGGTTGTGACAGAGGAGAACTGAAAATCCCAAACTCTGGCAGCATCACAGGTCTGATGGAATTTGTGTGGCTTTATGCATGTAGGCCTCTGTGAAATTAACTTTGCAAACTGCCTGAAAGTTAAGCATGAAGAATTTTCCTAAGGTGAAGCATGGGAAGTGTAGTACTATAATTTAGAATTGATTTTTAGGTATGCCAACACTTGAACTAATGTATTGTTTTTTTGAGTAAGAATATACTGACAATTTAATTTAAATAAGGTTAATGTTAAAAAAGACTTGAGAGTGAGAATTGCTTCTATGACTAGTGAATAGTTTACCCCATACTCCAAAATCCAAATCTTTGAAGTACTCATGTAAACTAAAAAGAATGATTTAAAATCTGATTGGAAAAAAACTGAGCTTTAAGTTTTTTAACTCCATGAATTTAATCCTGCAATGATACTTCAAGAAAAAATAGAAAATGCTCATGGGACGTGGTTGTATGAAAGGGTACAGAAAATGAGGACAGATGTCGGTTTTTAACTTTGTTATTCTACCATGTGTGCTTTTGCTTTTTGTAGGTATGCAGGCTGTTTGTACGTTTACAGGGAACCTTGGTGCCCTGAGGAGCGACTGACCTGCTGGTAGTGGTGTCTCAGGCTTACAGGCAGGCACAGCTGGACTCCATCCTCCCTGTCCCCGTGGTAGGAGCACCGGGGCTGTGCCAGGCAGTTGCTGGGAAGAAGTCAACAGTTGCAGGCCTGGCCCAAATGTGCCTGCAGTTGCGAATGAAAGAGTTCCCTGTGTACCCCCTGTTTAGCTTGGAGTTTAGTCGTGTGTATAGACTGTCTCCCCCCGCTGCAATTCTTTGGGGGATAATTGTTTCTTTGATAGGTTTGCCCACATGATGTTGGCAAGGCCAGTGCTATGTGGTGCTATATAGATACTTACTGGCCTGTCACAGTGAGCTGCATTCATGTTCAGCAGTAAACCCTGGCATCCTGTTAAAAGTTGAATTGCTTACATAGTTGGCATAGTATTACTGAAGCAATTGCTGATGTATGGAGCAGTGCTTCGTGGTAAAACACTCTTTCAAGTGCCTGAGTCATGTTAGAGGCATGTCTGGAAATGGCTAAAAGAGATTCCTTGATGATTTTTTTTGTTCTCTCATTTCCTGAAGGAACAACAAGGGAGGTTAGTAATTTTCTTTTTTGTGTAGCAGGCTGACATGGAATTCTGTTGGCCCTCAACTAGGAGAGGCCATGTGCTAGGTCTGTTGGGAAAGGTATACCAGTGCTGTGGATTGATGTGCTTGCTGTGACACAGGTCAAATATCTTCACATTTGTATAGCTGTCAGTGGCACACTTTCTGATGCAGAATGCCTCGCTGATGCATGTTACATGGTGTGCACAGGCAAAACAGGAAGTGGATCTTGTCATTCGCAGTTTGCTTTAAAAAAGCTTTTCTTAGTCATATCACTCCTTTTTTTTTTTTTTTTTTTTTTTATGAGGAAACCTGCCCTTAGCTGTTTTAACAAAATGCTGCTTTGTTTGCAAGTCCTGGGAACAAAAGACAAGGCTCATGAAGTATTGGCAAATGTATGCAGAAAACCAGAAATAATGTAGTTTTGCTGTACAAGTTGTTAAACAAGTCTGCGGAAGACTGGTACTAATTGGGAAGCTGGAATCTCTATCTGCTCAAATGCTTCTTGTCCAGAGCAGCAGCAGGTAGTATTCCAGATTACAGTGAGAGGGAAATGACTCTCCTAATTTTGGGTCGTAGTCCTAAAGATTTTTGAATTCTTTAAGCACCAAAGTGGCAATGTCTAATGTAAAGCAGGTAAACATATTCCTTTTTCCTTGTTGTGAACAGGGAAACTTAAGTAATGAGGTGGCCAAATTTGAATTCAGCCTTTCTGCAAGCATTAAATCAACAGCCTGTGAATAAGGCTTAAGCTCTAGTCCGGTAGGACTTGATAATTCACCAGAGCTGTCATGGAGTAAAGACACTGAGTCAATTTGCCTAGAAATGCTCCAGTTATAACCTGGATTTCTTGTGCTAGCATGTGTGTGCTACTGTGACACACTGTCAGTCAGTCTTGGAAAATGGCTGCTAAACTGAAATATTTCTATTGTTTCTAATGTCTTGTCTTTGTCAACCCAACCCAGGTGAACCAGTTTCTTTTAACTGAGTGGAGTAATCTCTCATACCCACAGCTGGCATTAGGAATTTTAAATCCATAGGTCATATGATTATTCAGGTATGTTAGCTTTTCGATGAGATATGGTGAAATAATGGACCATTAGATATCTTTAAGATGAAATGAAGCAGAATATTTTGTTCTTCTCCACTGTAATTTATCTCACATTTTATCATCTGGTGCTGTAGGCAGGAACTGTTGCTCACTAATGCCTAGTTTGTTCTTAATTAAATTGTTGATGTAGAGAGTTATCTGAATCTTAGGTATGTGTTACACTGAAATGATAAATTTATCAGACTGTTAATAATTCTTAAGGTTATTTGTTTGAATCTGAAGAGTAGTAATTAGACAGAATATTGGAGTGTTGATATGGGGTTTTAAGTTTTGCTTTGGAAAGGATGTTCTAGTGGTTTAGAAATCAGGACAAACTTTAAATATATCACTTCAGTTTTCATTTTCTAAGGCAGTGTATATGTCAACTTTCATTTAGGTCATGTCAATATCTTCAGGAGGATAAGCATTTCAGAAACTGGGATGTGAATATTCATGTAAATATAAACAGAGATTAAATGGTTAAGGAAATAATCCTGTATTTTGTTGCATACTTATGTGGGATATCCTTGCTAGCAAATTTGCATGCACACTGAAGCTTTTTATGTGAGAAATGTCTCTTCTTGTACCATAATGATTAGATAGTGGAATTCATTAAAACAAAGCACAGGACTGAGTTTACAGATCACCTGAATTAAAAAATAAAAAATAAAAAATTAAAAGGGCAGACCCTTGAAGGTGCCAGCTCTTAAGGTGGTAATAACAACTGAAAACTGCTTGTGGATGTCCAGGTAGTGTTCAGCTTCTACAGATGAAACAGGCTTATGTGGGGCGACTGGGCAGAAGGAAGGTTGGCTGTTGATTTTGAATTACATTGCATTGCATATTTCAGGTTCTCCTGTTTGTGGCATACTGTATGAAAGGTGGCTTAAGTCCAAACTCACAGGTGGTAAACTGTTACTCAGTTTTATTGGAATGTCATCGCCTAATGTACAAACATTAGAAAGTTCAGATTATTAAACTGAATTCTAAGTAAGGAATTAGAAGCCTTGGTTATAATTGTTTGCTTGTTGTGGACAATTATATACAAGTTTAATAGCTTTTATCTGTAGTCGTGGTCCTTTCTATTGAGTTTTGCAGCAACAAGATACCTAGTTCATGACTCCAGACTTGTATGTAGCTGGAGAAGAGACTGTGTTTTTTAAACTGTCCTCTGATCTGGGAACAGTTGTATCTGGGTATTACACAGGATTAAATAGCAATCATTGTCAAAGCCTATTTGGTAGTAAATCCAGGCAGAGCAACTGTTAAGCAAACTGACAGTCAAGCAAACTGTACAGGCAGAAGATAAGCATTGACAAAGATGACTTGGATATTGAACATGTACTGGACCTTTTTTCATCTGACTGCTCAAGCAAGACTAGTTGAAAAATGTTTTGACTTGAAAATAGAGTTTCTTGGAGAAGACAGAAACCTGGCAGTTATGGAAACTATATCAAATTCACTGGGGTCTTGAACTCAGGTTTGAGTTTTTGAAATCAGAATTAATTTATTTCTTTTTCCAATAAAGGGATAAGGTTTTAATTTGCTCTTGTTCCCAAGCATTGTTTAGTTTAGCCATTCTTTTGGCCACAGGCAAGAGAACATACATGTTGGGATATGAACAATGTGTTCTTATAAACAGGATACAACCAAAAAAACCGATGTGTTGATACTGCTGAATGGTAAGTTACTTTCTTGAACTTCATCTTGTAATGTACTTGTAATGGCATGTTACTGTATAATATTTAACATTAAATTGTATGTGTAGCTATAATATTGTAGATTCTTCTCTACTTCTGTTAGTTAATGACCTTGTAAAATGGAGAAACAGAAAACGTAGCTGTGGTGGGTGAAGCCTGACAGTGCTTCTTGACAGTGTGTCAAAGCAATTCTGTATTCTTTTACTCTCCAAATAGATGTGGGTAACACTTCATGTTTTAGCATGATGTAAGTGATAATGGCAGCTATGGTATTAGGTGTCAATCAAAATAGTGTGCTTGTAATATTAGTCATCTGCTGAAGGGAGCATAAATGCAGATACTGAACTCATTATAAAGAAGGGATGCCTGTGGTGTGTTCAGGGCAAATAGCACTTCCAAGTAAAAGATGATTCTGGAGATAAGGATGTACACAAATAAGCTAATGGTTGCCTGTGTGAAAATAACATTGCTCACCTGACAGCTGTTTGTTCGAAGACTAGACTTTAAGCTAGTAGCAACACAGTTGTTTTCTCACTCTAAAGCTGCTATACTGGAGAGTGAAAATTCAAAGGATGGCATTGTAGCTAACTAGTGTAATGCAGTAATTCTGTCTTTTGTGATTTGTTCCGTAATCTCCAGCAGCTTTCCAACAAGTACTCTTGTCTGCTTTAGGTTAATTGTGTTGTAATGTAGGGTTTGCATGATACTTCCCTTAAAAAACAGTCTTTCCCAATTAAGACTCTAGCTGGCATATGACATACAGTTAACTTTGCTTGGGCTTGCCACAGTATGTTAAAATTCAAGCTCACAGCAAGCTAGTAATATGTAGTACTCCTGAATAGAAATATATAGGTGCAGCTAGTTTATAATGTAGCTCATCTTCAGTGTGTTTGATGGGCTGGAGTCTGAGAACAGGGTCAGCTCCCTGGTACTAGAATTGCCCTTTAGTCTTCACTAATATGCTTCTGTTCTACTATAGTTTCTAAGTGTGAAGATATATACCAGGCATGTATTGGATGAGTGGATCATGTTTTCTCTTCTTTTAGGATTGTAAGTTTAAACATAGGGGACTTCTTTTTTTTTTTTTTTTCCAAGTCCACATCGTAAGTTAATTCTATTGTGTGATATATTGATTTCCGTTAATCATAGGCAGTTAGAAGTTCAGTAAGAAGTTAAATGCTTTTTCTGGGCTAAATACAGGCTCTCCTTTCAACATTGTTGTACAACTTCAATTGAACTGTTTTCTATGTACCTTACAAGTTGGCTAATTTAACTTGGGTTTTGAAAGAGAACTTGCAGATTTTCACTCAGAGGTAAAATACTCCATGTGGATGGAGTGCCTTGATGTTGACCAATAACTGTAGGTCAGTCTTCACTTAAGGAAGGCAAAGATGAATATTTCAACTTACATTTTTTTTAACAATGACCAAATTTTGCAAAATGAGTTACAGATACTTATACGTGTGATTTTGTGTGCATTTGTTTCGAACAAATGGTTGTTTTCTCTTGCCTTGTATTTAGTTCAACTGCGTGTCCTGCTTAAAATCTGTATGTGGAAGTCTGTGTACTTGCCTGCCTTGTGTGTTTGTGAAAAGAGTCTCAACCTGATGGAGCGCAGTAGTTTTAATAGCCTTTCTTTTTTGAGATTGTGGAGAATTCTGTTTATATTGAAGTTTTTGCATATATTTTGCTCTTTCCTCACAAAAAATGAAGCTTCCCTAAAATATTTTTCTCCCAGATGACATTTCCATTTTAGTGGGGAGATGTCTTACTTGCTCAGCTTTTTTATTTTTCACCAGCTTGTCAATGGACAGCTATACTTGATAAGCAGGATTTAGTGCATGTGAGTCTCTGTTTAGACTACTGGCATGGTGGTGGTTAGTTAAACTAAGAATCCTCACCTGCTTTTGGTAATTATCATAAAATTCTGGCTTAAAATGGCACTGACACTAAAAGGAAATATTCACTAGACTATGCTCTTGATAGTGCAGTTGCATGGAACTTGACAGAACTTACTCCTTTTTGCTGTGTGTAGTGATGTGTGTGCATACATGCATATCCCCTGCAGTCATTTAATGAGCTACCAATAACTGTTTGCACACATCTGTACCAGAAAATTAGAAAAATCTTCTGAGTTAGCACTTTGAAGGCTTAATGCTTAATGTGGAGTGTCTTTTTTGAAAACTATAAGTAACTGCAAATAACTTTACTGTATATTTTTGAGGTTAGTCCTCTGGCTGCCAGTAGTTACTTCCTGCCTACCCTGACTGTATCATGTTGCATTAATGTGTTTGATAGGAGATACAAAGCCTGATATACTTAAGCTTTGAATTCAGTTGTAATCAGTTGGTAGGTACTGAGAGACTAACAAGTAACAACACTGGGCTGTGCTGGTAAAATAGAAGCAGATTGCAAAGCAAATAGCGAAGGTAACCATCAGCTATTTCAACACTTAGTTCAACAAAACAAAAGCAAGAAATCGCACTAAAATTGACTGTCACGTTTAATTGCAGTACTTTGTGAGAAGTCAAATTTTTAAACGCCAGTATCTTTAATGTGGAGTAGTTTCCTTAAATTGTAAAGATGAAAAAAAAAAAAAAATAATCCAGTAAGGTTACAGAGCTTATATGCATAGAAAGTCATTGAACCAAGAGCTTGAAGAATGACAGTTCAAAAACATCTGGTGATTTTAATGGTGGTCAGTTACCCAAAGCAGTCTAAAACAGGCCGTGTAAAAGGATGTGATTCTCACATCTGCCAGTTACAGGCTGCTTTGTAGGCAACTTAAGCTTCTGATACTGGCCATGTTTGGGAAGCCTTTTGGGCTCGTGTTTTTCTCATACATCCAAATACAATTTAGCATGTTGATTTTGATTCTTAAATTAACTTTCTTTGTAAAACAATTACTTCACAATAAAGCTATCAAGAAGGCAGGTAGAGATGCTGTGTTATGGTGCTGTAACTTGGATCTAACATTATCATATTTCTTAAAGCAAAAGTGACAGTAAGTCTTGTTAGTTCAAAATTTTACTTTTTATGAATCTCAAGTACTTCATGTTTGTTTTCCCCAGATGTTGAGATGGTAGAACAATTTTTACTCTGCTTTGAAATCAGAGCAGTTTTGTTGCTGCAAATAGTATTAGCATTCTGACAAAAGTATATCCTGCTAGCTTGCTTGCAGCTCCTATTTCGAAGTGTTACAAGCCATAGAGTTTGTGTTTGGTACTTAGTTACCGAGTTCAGAACTAAGTGGGCTTTGGAAATGTACTTATTTGAGCTAACTGGGATAAATTTGTATACAAGTGAGTTATATATGGTAGTGGACTAAGTCTTTCTTCTGACCCTCAGGAGAGCAGAAGTATGCTGAGTTAGAGAATCTGCTGGAGGAAAGTGTCTCAAGACATCTCAAGTTGATGTGTATGTACTTCCAGTTCTGTTAAGTAACTTCTAAGGGGATTAGTCCTCCCATGGTATTGGAGGTAAAGTATAACATAAAAACTGTGTGCATAAAGGGCTTAGTATGTGCTTGTATGTCAAATGTACTCGGTGATGCCAGTCATACATACTTGGGCTTAGTTAGGGAAGCACGAAGGTAGGCTGTTGTGATATATCAGCTATCAAAACTTTTGGGAAAGTCTTTTTATGAAGAAGTTGCAGTCCAGGTCTTGAAGTCTTCTGACTGGATGTTCTGTAGCACTTGCTATACTTTCCTTTGTGCTTAGTCCAGAATACATCCATTATCTGTCTATATACTTTCAAATACCTTTGGGTATTTGAAATACTGGAAAAGGACATGATACTACTTCGTGTTCAAACTTTCTATAGCTGCTAGGCTGAAAAGATTCAGTAAACCTCAGACATGACTTCCTCTCTCAGGGATTGTTGTTTTTGTTATAAATAATGGTAGATAAGAGAGTTTGGCAGTTTAAATGGGATGTCAGGGTATTGGAGCTCGAAAGTAAATGTGAAAGCTGCTGCATGACTTGTCTACAACAAACATGGCTCTATACCAAAAGCACTTCTGTAGAGAATGCTTCTCACTTAATAATGTGTAAAAATAAAAATATTTGCCAAACTAAATGAAGTATAAACTGTTGCTGTGATGTACTACTGCCATAAACTTGTGTGTTAACCTGATGAGATGGTGTAAGGGAGTGGAGAATAATAATGACAAAAACAGCTAGAGAGAAATGTAATTTCACATTTGTTACTGTTCTACAGAAGTTAATATTTCTAATTAAGCTTTCTAGGTCATTTAGAAGTATACCTATGGACTGCTAATTTGTTTTAGAGTTTGAAGTCTTCAGAGATAACTTTATGTATCTTTAATCATGTAAGGAACCAAAGACATGAAGGCAAAGGCATTGTTAAAGTCTCACCTAGTGCTTTTAAAATACATTGTAGACTTCTTAAGTAATGTATTCATACAGATGCCAAAATACATTGCTGCTTTTTAATGCAATTAAAATGCTAGCTCGTATTGTTGTCTTAAAGAGCTCTTCCAGGAAATCATATATATTTAGAATTTGGTGTAGTGAGTGAGTGTTGTAGAAGACCAACAAAACCATTTTAATTGAGCTTAAATTAGGTTGGTTTTGTGAACTTAATGAAAACACTATAACTTACAGTACTTGAGTCATTGTCATCCTCCTGATTTGCAGATGTTATCTATACCTTACTCCGTAATGCTTGCTAAGTCTGAGCGTGTTCTTCAAAGGCATGGATCAGAGGTGCTAGGACATGCCCATGTGATGAATACCCTTCTTGAAATAAATGGAAAACATTTGCTGCTGGTGGTATTTTGCAGGTAGTGTTACAGAGGTGGATGGCTGGATATATTTGGGCGTGTGTTACATCTTTGTATTGTCCATGCTTTAGAAGGTTGAAAAATGAAACTGATGGATGAATACTCACTGCCTGTGCCTAAAGGAAAGCAACTGTCTATTCTGTCTTATTTTAAGGAGGGCAACCATATCAGGGTCCATAGATTTGACGTTAAAAATTTGAGGATGAAATAGAGGGAGCTTACAAGTATTTGACTGGATTTATTTTGCTGGCAAGTAGTAGGAAGTAGTGAGATACAGTCAAGTTTAAACAGCTTTTGTCCAGATTGGTCTGGACAAAAAATGAGCAGAGTTTTCCTATGGGATTTTTTTTTTTAAGATTGATTAGTACACTTCTGAATATAATGCAGTGCCCCTACTTCCAGGTAACTTGTTACCAAAGAAATTTGGTACTGTTTTAATAGGTATCAATTTTTTGAATCTGTATGTGAATATTAAAGCTATAGAAACAAACAGCACGGTATCTGAATGTCTATAGGCTTCTGTCCTAAATAGCATTAGGACCTGCTTGCTTTGTTTTGTGTATTTCACTACTACATATGCTACATATCTTTAATAAAGATCATTTTCAAACTAATTTACTTGTGACTGGAGGATAGGTGAGCTGGTGAGAGATTCTTTCCTGGCTTCCAGTACTGATTTTGGGAGTGTGCTTCTGACCAGAGTCGTGGATGCTGCATTTATAGTAATGTGTACCAATTTACAGAAATAGATGAAAATGAAAGCAAGATGTTAATCTTGCTCTTGTTACAGTGACATAGAAGGACCTGAATAAGTGGAGTTCATGGAGGATACCGAGCCCTGATTTATGTTAAATTTGTGTACTTTGGTAGCTCTGTTAAATGTGGCTCTAATAAGATTCAGACTACTTGCCTTTGTCATCTGAAGGAAATAAACTGCTAGAACAAATTTGATAAGTGAAGAATGAAACCTCCCTTTCTTAGTTGTGACAATCTGCAAAATCCTTTCTGTTGCTTCTTGAGTGAAATCCATTTGCAGAGCCAAGCGTGGAAAGGGTCTTTTTGTTTCCAATGAAATTTGCCAGAGGGATCAGATGGGAAGGATTTTGACCAGGGCGAGGAGAGGAAGGTTTGTGTGATTTCAGATCACTCATATTTCTGCCTCCGTAAGGTCTGGGGGATGGATCCAGGGACGCAGCATGTGGCAGCACTCCTCCCGAGAGGAGCGATGGCTCAGCCCTGCACAAAGCTGATGATGTAATGTGTGCTGTGGAGCCATGCTGTCACCCGCTTGCGTGCCGCTCAAGCTGTGCTGCACTGCTTCCCTACCACCCAGCCTGAGCATCTCTCCCTTTTGCCTCAGCAGAGCAATTACTCGTTTGCTTTCCTTGCCTTTCATTGTCTTAAACCTTGATTTTTAATGAATGCAGCCTGTGGGTTAAGAATACACACACACCTGCACAGAGTAATTCAAGCTATAATTTCTGGTGGAATCCTTGAGCAAGCGAGATAGGTACTGGACATCTCTTTTGGTATTTCACGCTCATCTTGCTTTCCCTTTTAAAAGCAGGGAGGGAAGGGAGATAGGTTGCTGTTAGCAACCACTCACATATTAAAAGTGAAATACCCAAGCTTTGATTCCCTGCGGACTCCTGATCACTGTTCCTTTTTATTATTTTTTATTTTATTTTTTTAATTGGTTCATTCTAATCATAGGATATTTTAATCAGTGTTTTAAATAAAATTGGCTTGGTAAGAAGATAAAAAGAGCAGGGAGAAGCTCTGATATAAAACTTTTTTTTTCTCCCTCTAAATGTTTCTAACAGTCACACATCTGAAGCTAAGGGCAGTGTAAAACAAGCTCTCATTGATTCTCTTTCTCTGTTTGACTCCATATGTACTTGACTGTTTTTACAATGTAAGGTGAAGGAAAGTGTCTTCCCCTTCCTCCTCCCATTTGTCTATTGTGTATGCGCTGTAATGTAGCAGAGAAGCTTGAATTCGTCCTACATTTCCTGCGTCTTGGTGCTCTTGGAGCTCAATATCCTTACAGCTGCAAACTAATAAAAAGGGAATTCGAAGGAATGAGATTGTTCACTAATCTGGTTATTTGACATACATCTAGTTGTAAACTGCTAGTTCTGCTACAGAAGGAATATAAAATGTCGTGGAAAAAAAAAAAGGGAGGAGGGAAGGAACGTTCAATAAAACACGGATGTTTTAATATTAATGTCTCCAAGTATAAATGTTAACCTAGTTTAATTTTTGCACATGAATCTCCTAAGGTAGCAAAAATGTTGAGAAAAAATGTGCATATTTAAAAAAAAGGTGGAGAAAAGAAAAAAAAAGGCAATAAATGCCTAATTTTGGAGACTATGAATGATAGTAAGTCCAAAAGCAGTACTATGTGCTGTAAAAAGGAATTTGTTTTGAAGAATATGCAGTCTGGTTTTGGTATATTTGATTGATTTTGAAACTGATGGAAATAGTTCTTCCCATTGTTGCTCAGGATAAAACAATGCAGGCCGATTTTCAATCTGTTTCAACTTGCTTATTTTTACTGCCCTTGCTGCAGTCTTCATCAATTTCAGTGTGGAAAGAGATTTCTCCAGATGGTGGTTTGGAACAAGAGCCAAAGGACATGATCTAAAATGTTATGTTCCAGCTGTTGCTGTGCAGAATTTAGAAGCTGCTGCCTTTCACTTGATCTGTGCTTTTTGAACAGAAAAGTAAGTGAAAGTGCTTATAGACTTGTTGCTAAAACAACTGCATGTTAAACCAATTATTTATAGGAGACTGGGTACCTTTCTGATAGCCCTGACAGTGTAGGCCCATTCAGCCATGAGTGTCTGCAGCAGACGTGAATAGGGAAAGTATCTGACTGCCGTGGGAGCACTGTGCTGCTTCTGTATTTGAACACCACTACAAGAAGGTTTGCCACCTCAGCAGAGCAGTGAATTGGAGTATTGCAGCACTTGGAGATGGATGACCGGTTCCCACCAAAACAAATGGACTCACAACAACATTGGTAGGACAGCAGGAACAGACTGAACATCCCGAATGGATAGATGAGTTTAAGAGCACAGTTCCCCTCACTTCAAAGAAGGGAAACGGATCAGATTTTGATCATCTTTTCTTAATTTTCAGTTGAAAAATGGACTTTTATACTTTGGCTTGCACATTTCATAAGATCAAAGGGGAATTCAGATTGGAAAGGACTTCACTACAAAATATAGATAACTGAGGTTCCTGTTACTTGATTAAAAGGAGACTGCAGATTTTTAACCGAGTGATTTAAGATTTGGAGGTTTCCTCAACTTATGTTCTTAAGGCAGCTCTTCAGCAAGTTTTGCAGTACAAACCTGAGGTAGCTTGTTTCCCAGTAATTGCTCTTTCTAAAGCAAGGAATAAATGAGTATGTAAGATTTCATGAAAAAGATGGTCACTCCATTGGGGAATTTGATCTTGCTTGAGTATTTGCTGGCAACTACACTAGTAGCCTTTTCTTGTCCCTCATCCCTTTGTATGTCATTGTGCTCCCCGCCAGAACATACAGACAGAAGGGGTGAGTCCTGGTGTCAGGATATATCACAGAGCTGTTAAAAATAAGTAAGAGAACTTCTTACACTTGGCAAAAGTGCCAAAAAAAAAAAAAAATGAGGTAGCTTAAAGAGCTAGTAACCTTCTAATGAATCTCATTTTTTTTTTTGCAAGTGAATTTCTCAGCTATACACTTCTGTGAGGCCCTGGTTGCCATGTGGTAGCACTGTATACCAGCTCGGTACTGATGTGGTGCAATTGTCTGCATCGTGTATGGAGAGTGCATAGAGTGCAAAACAAAATGGGAAGATGGAGGTTGTTCTGTGAGCTGTTGTGATTGAAATGAGGGTTTGAAGGCATAATGTTTTCTGATTTTGAGCCTGGCCAAAGCTGAAGGGAGTCAAAAGTGTACTTATGTCATAGTCCTGGTATTGCTTTAAATTCAGGACTAGGTTCTTAACATCAAATTAATAGCTGATAGCTGCAACAAATACTTTGCTTAAGATCATGACTTTGCTGGAAAAACACTGAAATCATGCCCCTCTGTTTATATGCCTCTAAGCTGTGTCCTTGTTGGAATCACTTGGAAGTTTTAGAATCTGGACCAAGAAAAAGTGAATGGATAAATGTTGAATACCAAGGTTACTAATGTTTCCCAGCAGATCCGTATGTCAGTTAAAAAAAACCCTGCTGATAGTTCCTTATTTGCTCCTAAAAAGAAAAATATATGGTCTTAAAGATGCCATGACAAGCATACCTAAAATTTAGTGTTCCTAAGATAAATTGCCATTATACCATTTGAAACTGGTCATCTGCAAGCTCATGAAGCTTCAGAGAAGAAATAAAATTGCAGTCCTTGCCATAATTTTCCTGAATTCTCTTGCTTTGTTGCAATGTGGAAGATGGTGTGAGATTGCCGAGCAGCACTGAATATAGGCAATGTCTATAACAGGAAGCGATAGCAGTGCAGTTGGTGAATTGACAGCTCTGATTGCTCTATGAATCTTTTACTTGCGTACAGAAGTGTGAATTCATAGTTAAGCCTACCATAAAATTGAGATTGGCACTTAAAATACTTGAGTTAAAATCAAGAAAAGCTATCAGTAATCCCATACATGCACTAACTTTAGTTAGCTTTTGCTTCCTTTTGCCAGTTTTTTGGCCTGTATTCTCAGTTAATGCTGTTTTTTTTTGTTTTGTTTTGTTTTTGTTTTTTTTTTGTTTGTTTGGTTTTTTTATTGTTTGGTTGGTTGGTTTTTTTTTTCATTTTTTGTTTTATGAAACTTCAGTTTTCTTACTCTACCTTTACCTCAGTAGTTCGATTTCATTTGTAAACCCAAGAACTTCTGGAGTTCAGCAATCATTTGTTACAAAACTGATCAAAGGAAAGAGTAAAACAGTTCTCCTGACTTAATCTGTCCTCGTTTCTGTGTAACTTCGGAGTGATGATGTAAAAGGCTTCATAATGGCTGCTTGTGAATCTCCTCCTATCATGCTTAAAATTATTTTTCATGGAGTAATAGCATATTTAGAAATTTGCTCACTGTCCTATTTGGAAAACTCTCCATGGCAAAATGGGAGAATAGAAACCTGCTCTGTGCTCTCTTTCTGTTTCTGGACACTTGAAAAACATGGGAGGTGGTGTATAAATTAAATTGCAGCTGAAGTTTGTCATATACAGTTTTGACTGATAAGAAAGTTGAATAAACTAATGGATTTCCTGGATTTAAAGTCAATGTCATCATGTTGCGATGTGGGGAGAAAAGAAGGCAAATAATGAAACCTTTCTCAGTGTAATAGTGCACAAATTTTGTTACACTTGAGCTTCTTTACTCCCTTTTTTTTTTTTTTTTTCCTCCTCTCCTGTTTACTTAATTAACTAGAAAGCAGTTTCTTTTGAAATGTAGCTAGGATAGCTTTGCTATTAAAGGGAGCAATAGTTCAGATTTCAGTCATGTAGTTGGTATCATTCATGCTGTGAAACAGAAGAAATGCTAGAGACTGAAACATCTTGGACTCTTTTTGCCTAAGTGCTGTCTAGCTGAAGTTTTGGGTTTGTTCCAAGGGGAAGCTAAATCAACGCAAAGGGACCAGTGGATGCAAGGAGTTGTGCAGAGCAGTTTACAGTTCCTGCTGCCTTACCTAAATGCAGAAAAGTGCTGCCTGGCTTGGAAATGGTCTCATCCCCACCCACAGAAGTTATTTTATCTCTTGTCTTCTAGTAAATAATTCTTTCTACTTATGACTAACCTAAATCAGTCTGATTTTTACCCAACTCCCTTATTACCTGAACTGTGACTTTAATGTAGCAGTTCTGAGTGTGGCTATCACAGTTTCTGTGTGGCTTTTTTTCCCCTTCTTATAGAACATAGCGTAGTGTGTGAATTTTCAAGCAGAAGCATATCAGAGCAGGTCCTTTGAGATGAAGAGAGTACTCTGTTGGAGTACTCACTGAAGGAGGTTTCTCCAGTCGGGGATGGGATAGCTGTCAAAGAAGAGGTGGGGGTTAGAAGGCTGGTGCTGGAGGAAGCAGCCTGGCAGATAAGGCACTTGCTTGCTGTGAATGATATGACACAGTCTTCTGAAGTCCAAAGAGAGCCTAAAGCATTGATGTGTTCTGGGTTGAGTCTGCTCTTTTTGTTTGCACCTGTGAAAAGGTCTTGTTTTCATGTTGCAAGGTGAAAAGCAGTTGTGCTCTTAAAGGTTCAAGTTTGCATGATGAGAGCATTCCTTTTTTTGTGCGTGTTTGTTCTAACTTTGTTTCAGAAGTTTAAAGTCAGTTATGTGTGACAGCTTCATCAACTCTCCTAGAAGACAGATGCTGATCTGAGCCTCAATTTCAGAGTCCTTTTACTGTCTTAATTTCTGTTTCAGTAGTCAGTGTTTGTTGCTGTAATTGAACAATGCATATCACTGAAAATACTGTCAAAAGTAACAGAGTTCTCTGTTCCTAGGGTAGCAGTGCATCTTTGGGGAAGCTGTTTCTGTTTTGTATCTCAGTGTGTAAATCAAGTTACTAACTTAAAAGATGCGTTTAAGGCGATTTTACCTGCTTACTTTGTGTGGCTGACTAGTTACTGATCATTGCAGTGCAAAATGATTAATAGTTACCTTGTTTCCTGTGCCTGAAGGATGCCTCAGCCTTAGACTAATACAGCATTTGCCTTGGATGCATGAACTACTTACCGTAGAGGGTACCCAGTTTCTGTTACTGCTCTAAAGGTGACTTGTTTAGTGTATTTCAGTGTCCATGGGAAGTTTCAGCAAGTTGGGTAGCCAAGGGAGCACTAGAAGTAAAGGAATTCTTTGATTTCCAGGCAAAAGGTGGCCGCTTACACTGGGTTACTCTAGTCCTGCAGGGCAGATGAACATGCAGCTCTGCAGCCAGGTGTTTGCTGTGGGATTTGACAAAACTTGCAGCCCAATTGAGAGGGGGCTGTCCTGGGCATTTGGATAAAGGGCCTCGGAAACCCCCTGGGGGCGATAGCTTTACCCAGGAATGCTTCTTTTCATGGGTCTTTTAACCTGGATAAATTAATGCATTGCAGCAAAAAGTTAGTTTTGTACAGCATGAGAAAAAGGATTAGTGCAGACAACGTAATTTCTGAAATTTGGCTGGCTGATGGTGTCTTCTGGCTCTGAAGTTGTGGGGGCAAAGAGGAGATGGTGTGTTTGTGGGAAAGACTTCTTTATTTTCCAGTCAGATATCTGTATAAGAAGTTTAAGTGGCTTTCTTTTGTTTCTTTCTTCTTTTCATGTTTTAAAGATCTTTAGTCGTGTGACAGAACATTTCAGTAACAGACTCTTCTGGTAGAAGGCTGTATATAACTCAGGGGAATTGTGTAATCCTGAAAGCTTCATGGGTCAGGGGGAAGCCCGCTTAAATTGAAATGGACTACTTAGTCATGTGTTACTTAACCTACTGAAGTTGAATATTAATTAGCATAATGTGGTGTTCTTTCTTCTTGACTGTAGTTAGGGAAAAGTATCTGTATGATGTATGAGACAATAGAAGGGCATATACTACCTATTAACAATGTGAAACTGTAAAATTGATATTCCTTTAATAGGTATTGAAAATATCAAAGGTGGTTTCCTGGTTAAGACTAAAATTGTCTTTAAAAGATACTAGTGAGGATTTATTATTAATCCCCATATTTTTCAAATAAAAATGCTTTATTAGGTGACGTGGATAATGAAAGGAACAGCGCAAATATGTGCCATACATGCACACACATCGTGCTTTGAAAAGAGGAGCGTGTGCCGTAGGAATGAAAGGCCGCTTGAATTTCGTGCTTCCCAAACGCAGGCCTGGGTTGTGCTCCTCCACTGAGCCCACCCCGCCGGGAGCGGGTCCGCCATCGGCACCTCTGCTGGCTCGGTTGCTGCCGGCGTGGTGGGTGCCGGGCTGCGGGCACTGCCGCAGCGCCGCGGCGCAGGAGCTGCAGCCGGCCGGCCGGGAAAGGATGACATCACCCTCAGGAACATGTGATGCAGCCGGCTGGCGCGGAGGCTGGGAGCTGTGTAGGGAGGGATTGGTGCGGATATTTATGGCATTTCATTTGAGTGCGGCAAATGCCTTTTAATTTATTTTTTTTTTTAAATGAAATCCTCATAGTAGCAAATGTTCTGTGGTGGAAGGGCTTTAAAAAGGGAGGGGAGGACCCACCCCAAGCCCTTGAAACCTGCTTTATTGCTGCTTTTTTGTGCTATTATTGCTCTGTTGGAGAGAAAAAAATACGATAGTTTCTTGCTGTATTCACCCTCTCTGCTCCCCAGCATTCCCTCATCAATTGTAATCCCCATAGTCTTTTCAGTTAAGCTTTAACACTGCAGAACTGGAATGAAAATTGGCTGTTTAGAGCAGCAGCAATATGATAATCTGAGGCAGTCAGCCTGAAGGATATGCAGATCCAGAACATGAGCCAAGCCCTAACGTATTTGCTAGGGTGTTTACCTTGAGCAGCACCTTAATAGTCAAAGAAATGTTAGCTAAATATTTCTTGCTTTTTATATGCCACAGGCAAAGTAAAATGTGCAGCTACTGTGCGTTATCTGAGGTGAGATAGTTTAAAGGCTTGGAAATCTGAGCAAGCAGGTTGTGGTAACACCAGTGTCTTGGGTAATTTTGTGCTAAAATAGACAGCAAAGAACAGCAGTAGTTTCTGCATGCTTTTTAGGTGAGGAGAAAGTGTTTTCTACCTCTAAATTTACTGTAAAGAAAAGGAGTTACCATGGTTGATATGATAGCTGAGCATGCAAAATTGGCATTAAGCTTAGGGAGGCTCAAAGCATGTTAAAAAAGTGTCACTCTGGAAATGTGCCTATAGGCAGACAACTAAAGCCCAAGTATTTCAAGATGGAAAAAGGTATTTGCTGTCTTTTGAGAGCTCTTTAAGCCCAGGATTTTTGTTGAAGTCTTGTTTAGTCCATACTAAATGAAAACTTAGTAGGAACAAAACTGTAGGCAGTTTAAGTAAAAGGTTGATAACCCATAGCCAGTACTCCAAAGGAAGGAATAGTACAAGGCATTCCTTTGCCATTATCTTAGACTCCTATCTAAGAAATAGCTGTGTACCTCCACTGTTTTGTCAGTCTGGAGTTGCTGTGTAATTGCAAAATATTGTCCATCGTATAGAAATGCTTCATGTAGCATGCTTACCCAAGGAGCCAGTTTTCTTGGTCAGCCCTTCTGAGAACACATATTGAATTTTGTGTTTGTTTTTGCTTTATGGTGTTCATGGAAAAGCAGGAAGCTGATCTATGGCTGGAAGATGATTTGTTGTTTTCTTTTGTTTGCTATCTGCGAGTGCTGAGACAATGTCCTGGTCAAATACTTCAGTTATAGTGAACTGTAGGCACCCATTGCTGACAGATACTTGTCTAAATGTGTTTTTTAAAAATCCCTAGCCATGGATAGTCCATAGTCTTCCACAGGCAATCCTGTGTGCTGCTTCACAGTCTTCTCCTTTACAAAACTTCAACCACCTAAAGTGAATCTCTCAATGATATTCTAGCCAGCTTACTTTTGCCACCACTAGACTTTGTGTTTTGAGGGCTTCTACCATGTCTCCCCTCAGTTCTTCAGACTAAACAGTGTCATTTGGTTTAGTTCTTCCTCATAGCTCTTGTCATGTAAACACATGTCCACCTCTTGAGTGCTCTGGTTTGTGTGTCCTGGGTCTGTTTTGTTGTGCCAATAACTAGCTATTACAGTGGCACAGAAGTCTCAGTTTTGCTGGCTGGAATAGAAGACCTGTGATGTAAGTTAAATATATAAATCTTGCTTATATTACTTGATGACATCTTGAGGTTTTAGCTGTGAAGTGCACAGCTCTTTTCTTAAAGCTCAGAGCCTGAGACAGTGTGGTTTTGAGAGGCCTGGAAATTTTAGGGGGTTTTGGTTGTGTCTTGTTTTGTTGGGTTTTGGGTTGGGGTTTTTTGGCTGGTAGTTGTTCTAAAGATGCCTACTGTTACTAGCTTGATACTGCTTGTCTCTGCTGGAACATAAAGTCAAAGTGGAATTAAAAGCAACAGAATGCAACTGGTATTTTTACTGACTGAAAAGGCTAATTCCAGTATCCTGTTTTCTACTGAGGTTTTCTTACAGACCATGCAATTTGTGTTAAGCTAGTCAAAGCAATGACTTGTTCATTAATATATTTTAAAAGTTTAGTTTACTTTTTTCCCAACCTTTTATGGTAAGATTACCTTAATTCCTGTAATCATAACATTCGGTTATATTCCAAAGGTAAACGTTTTACAGTGCATTCATTAAATGTAGAAGCTGACCTTGTCTGAATTTCTGACTAATTATCTTGTCTTTTCCTTTCTTCAGGGTTTCGTAAAAATGATGAGATGAAGGCTATGGAAGTATTGCCAATTCTAAAGGAAAAAGTTGCATACCTTTCAGGTACAGTTATTTTCTTGTGCTGTGGAAGGCATGACTGTTGCTAGTGGCATGTAGAATAGTATTTTAAGTACTTTTAAATATCATTACAAATGTCATGGAGAGCTAGGGTAGCATCTATTCCAGTTGGGTATCCCAAATATGACATGAGCATTGTGAAAAGATGTGTAATAAAGAAGACAAGCATCTTGTTGAATGTGGAACATACGGCTTGTTGTCATCCCGATCATATCCTGTCCTCCCTCTATATCCAACAACATTATTTAGAACAACGTAGAACAATCTGCCATATTGTAGTCATGTTCCTTCTCTTATTTCTGCTTTACAGAGATAACTTTGTTACTGACCTATCTGAAACACTGGAGAAATATCTCTGTTGCAGAATTGAAATTTCATTGCACATCTTCTAAAGCATATTTACTGTCTTCATGGTGAAATGAGTTACCATCTAGTTTTAGCTTTCTCCAGCATATACCTTGAAGTTGGTTCCTTAACGAGGAATAGCAGAGGATTTAAAAATGAGGTTTAGATGAATGAATATAGCAACTTATTCTTGCTAAGTTACTTGCTAAGTAACTTTACTTGATGGAATGATGGCTTGAGGTGCTTATTCTTGTGAACTGCATTTTGTTGTGACTTTCTGAAATAAGTACTTCCAAATATATTGGGATTAAACGCAGTTTTCTTTGCCATATAATTAGGTTCAAATGATTTAGAGGACAGGCTCATACTTGAAAAGGTTTTTTTGTTAAACAATTTGTCAAGATCTCCAAAAATAAAGCTCTTATCTGTAAATATTAAAACACACAAAATGATCCCTGAAATTACCCTCCTTAGAGATTTGCTGTGCATGGATGCTGATGCTTGCAAGTACAGTATATAGTTCACAGTACTTCATCCTGTCCACTCTGCTGAGTCAAGCAGAGGTGAAAAGCAAAAAAAGATGTTTTGTTTTGTTTTTTAAAGGCCCTGACAACTGCAATGAATGATATAACAGACTGCACAGATCAAATTTCTCTGGTGATATAGGAACTTATGCTTATGAATTGTAGTGCTGATGAAAGTTTGCCTTCATATAGCTATGAAGTATGAATAGAATCCTGGATGCAATTTTTTTATTAAGTTAAAACTGAAGTCTGTTAAAGTACAGATACTCTGACATCTCTGCACATACTTGTATGAGGAGAGTACTTTCTTGAAAGCTGCAGTTATCTTGGTTTCATACGAGAAAATAATGACTTGAAAAGTTGTCCTGCTCTTCAAGCATCCCACTGTTTAGCTTTGCTGAAACCCTTTGAAACTAAGTAAAAAGGCATTTGCTGGATAAACTGAACTACTTGGCCTGTTGGACTTTGATGCCATTTGGAGTCCATTGACAAGACTGGTGTTAGTGATGTGCACTAGACAGAAATGATTCATGTTGTATGACTCATGTGAGTTGATCAGCTGTGCATATGACACATCTTGGCATAAATAGAATATTTCAGTATTCCGGGGGGGGGGTGTTACAGAAAAAGGAAGGAGTAAAACTGGAAGTCTTAGTATTGCAAGTAGTAGCTTCATATGTTTTTGTTAAACCAAGACAAATAGGGGTTTGTGTTGGATAAAGTATTGTGAGACAGGAAATTCCCACCTGGTGCCTCATACATTGTTGCTTTTAACATTCCTGTTTGTGTATGACACAGGAATATCAGGAACAAAGGAAATGAAGACTTGCAAAAGCTTTCAGCATAGCTGATAAAAAAAAAAAAAATACAGGTCTTAGAGACTTTTTTACTCAATACTTACAATTTTGGCATCTGGTTTAAGACTGGATAGTGAAATTCTTTTCACCAAAAATGAAGGCTGCGTTGATTTCTTCATTGCTCATCTAGACTTAGCCTAAAATTTGTGCGACAGACTTAGTCTCCAATGTACAGAAATTTCAGAATATGATTTATCAGAAATTTAAGCACCATACTTGAAGAATGGGTTTTGTCTGTGGTGCATGTGGAACTGGGAGCCAACTGAAGTGGCATCCAAAATGACATAAAGAATATGGGTTTCTTTCTCATGCCATGTTTGTAAATTGCATGATACAGGAGCTGCTGTATGGGAAAGGCCTGGCGACTGATCTGAGGTGGCTGCATGTAACAAGGCATTTGTAAAATGCTCAGTATTAAAGACAATTCAGATCATGCTTTTCCCTGCTAGCTCCTGCTTTTTAAAGAAGAATTTTTACCCTGAACAGTCAAGCACTATTTTCTGGGGGGTTCGAAACAGTAGCATTTACCAGTCAAAATGTGAATTTTTAAGATCTGTGGCTGATGACCTGAAGCAAGCTGAGGACAGTGTAAAGGGCTGCAGCCGACTTTTAGCTAAGTTTGGTAGTTTTGGAGCCCATTAATCACTCTGGAGCTGAGCAGAGGCCTGGGCTGTTGGAGTCTCAGTTCTGTCTCTTGTGGCTTCTGTCTTCTTTTCATCCTGTCACTTGCTATGTATAAATAATCAAAGCTGTCTGCTTGGCAATTGGTACAGGATGGTCAAGATCAGACTTGCCTCTCTCCGTTTAGAGTGAGACAACTCAGTCGTTTTTATTCTCATGTTCCTCTTAAGAGGGTCATGAAAAAATGACCCTGTTAAGAATGTTAATAAGAATATTAATTTCCTTTTAAGTTGAGGTTTCTGACATTTCAGCTTGATGGAAATTCAAAGCTGCTTTTGCGTCTTCTGGGTTTCATTCGGTGCCTCATGGGCAACATGTCCAGTGCAGGCAAATCCCTGGAGACCTTGACAGTTATGCTTGGTGTCTCAAGCAAGCACACACAGACAGTGTTGGGGAGGATAGCGATGAATTTTTGAGTGCCTGGTTTCATTAATTTGCTTTTGACCTTCCTTTCTGAAGGTTTTTGTTTTGGTTTGGTTTTGTATTTGGTTTTTTTTGTGGGGGGTTGTTTGTTTGTTTTTCTTATACTTTGTTTAGTAACACTGATTTGCAATGAGAAAACGTTCAGGACAGAGGATACTGTTTTTCTGAGTTTCCATGGAACAGGAAAAAAAGTTACACATCTGTGGTTGAGAACATATATGGGAAATTTAGCTTGTAAGAATGTGTCTGTATTATAATGCAGGGGTTGATAAAGACAGACTACTGACTTGAATTTAGTATTTAGTAATGGTAATGTTTTGTGATCACTAGAAGGTACTGGATATAAAATAGCGTTTTACTGTTCAGCTACACCAACTTATACAGTAGTGCATTGGACAGTTCTGTGCAGTTTAATGAATTAGGCAAATACATTTAAGTGGAACTGCTCAAAGCCAGGTTTTCTGCCTTACATATTAAGTGAATTCAGAATTCCCTCCATTAGTAACAAAATTAAAAGCTATAACTGACAATTCAGAATCTGCACATCAGAGCAGTATAAAAATTAAACGCTCAAATAGTATCCATCTACTCATCTGATATATCATTTGGTGTGAAATACTGTATGCCTGCACTCTGTGCTAGTAATGAAGTTAATCATAGAATTGGTTGGTAAAGACTTTTGCCTTTTTAAAGATCTTAAAAGATCGAGTCCAGTTGTCCAACATTGTCAAGTCCACCCCTAAACTGTGTCCCTAAGCGCCATGACTACACATCTTCAAAATGCCTTCAGGGATGGTGACTACCACTTCCCTGGGCAGCTTGTTCCAGTGCTTGACAACCCTTTTGGTGAAGAGATTTTTCCCATATTTTGCTGGTGACACCTGGCTCAGGCAGGTATTGACCAGATGGCACTTCCTGCTTCTTTCCTCATTATTCCCTGTGGGAGGATAGAAGAGAGCAGTGCTTATGCTTCTTTAACCACTCATCCCAAGGCCCTGAAGTCTGTCTTGATTGCCCTCAAACTTGGTGTTACTTCATCACTGCCTAACTGGAAGATCACTAATGGGTAATAATCCGAGCCCCAGGGAGGCAGCACACTTCCCTAGGAAGTGGATCTGGCCTGCATAGGGGGCTTCCTGTTCCCTTCAGGAGGGAGTTTTCTGTGATCATGACCTGTGTTTTTTTCTTTATGGTCCTCATTACAGTTCAGTTCCACTTGCAAAGGCACATACCTATCATGCAAGAGCACCTGGGCAGTTGAGGCAGTCACAGGGGAGATGCACCTCCTGCTCTGGGGAGGAACTTGTTACCATCATCCCCATCCCTTCAGTCAGGCAGAGAAAGGATAGAGAATCCTCCATATCATGTGTCCTTTCTGCCTGTGAGGCCTGCCCCGGGATGGTAGGGTACCATTTCAGTAGTCTGTCTTGGGCTCTATGATGCTCCTCAACCTTCTCCGCTCCTCCGCAAGCTCTATCACAAAGCAGAGAAGCTACTCTACCTAGGCACATGTCCCAGAGTTGTGCTCACTGTTGCTGTACTGGCATCAGATCAGGGTACAGCCTGCAGCCGGACACCTGTGTGGGAGCATGTTCTCAATGCACCTCTGTCTGGGGTGCTGTGTTGGTTGTGGTGGATGCTGAGTATCCTCTAAATACTTGCCTACAAAGTAGTATAACTTTGAATTTAAATTTAATCTGTACAATTGCTGATTCAAAAGTTAGATACATAACAAAACACCATTGCTGGAGATGTCATGCTGCCAGTCAAGCTTGTGACTGTAATGTCTAAGTGTAACGCTGTGCTATTCTTTGTTTAGATTTTTATTTGACAGATACTTCCTCATTGTAGGATTTGTGACAATATGCTGATTGATACTCCCAAAATTCAATTTGAAGATGGTCTCTAAGTGACGGTGCTGGTATTTAACTTGATATCACTTCTTTAAGTGGGTATTAATGATTCAGTGTAGGAATTAGGTTTTCCAGAAGTATTCTGAAGATTAGATAAGCAAAAAAGAGTGGTGTTATGCTGTGGGGTCTTTCAATATGCTCAATTTTTCAGGTGGCAGAGATAAGCGTGGAGGTCCCATTCTAACGTTTCCAGCTCGTAGTAACCATGATAGAATACGGCAAGAAGACCTTAGAAGACTAATTTCATACCTAGCGTGTATTCCTAGGTAAGTGATGGTCTGATAAGCTCTGAAGCTATAAATAAAAGAAATGGATTATGTTGAAGTACATCCACTATCTAGAAGACTGAATCTGTTCAGTCTTATGTACTGAAGACTGCACGTGCAACTCAAAGGCTTTCAGTACATCAGTAGTTAGAAACATGATGGTGATCATGCACAATATGTCTTGTGTGGGGTGAGGTCACAAGATTGCTGGTTTTTTTGTATTAGATAAGTTATAAACATGTGGAAAGATCACTGAAAGTACTGATGATAAGATTGTATTATCCACAATTTAATCTATGAATTGCAGTGTGCTATTTAAATAAATCATAGAATCATAGAATAGTTAGGGTTGGAAAGGGCCTTAAGATCATCTAGTTCCAACCCCCCTGGCATGGGCAGGGATACCTCACACTAAACCATGCCACCCAAGGCTATGTCCAACCTTGAACACCACGAGCAATGAAGCATTCACAACTTCCCTGGGCAACCCATTCCAGTGCCTCACCACCCTAACAATAAAGAATTTCTTCCTCGTATCCAATCTAAACTTCCCCTGTTTAAGTTTGAACCTGTTATCCTTTGTCCTATCACCACAGTCCCTAATGAAGAATCCCTCCCCAGCATCCCTATAGGCCCCCTTCAGATATTGGAAGGCTGCTATGAGGTCTCCACGC